>JAULKK010229377.1:0-15529 GCA_032355705.1 Rubia peregrina
ATACTTAATGAAAATATTCAATCATTGTAGAAGGTATGTTCATAAAAGTGCTACATGAACATTGAATGGAGGGAAAACTACCTCAGTTAATTTGAACCAGGAGATGCTCCATCCTAGAATACTTGTTGATGATTTGGAGAAGAGAGTAGATTGGGTTCTAGAGTAGAAGTGAAATGTTGTGAATGGAGAGAAAGGTGTGGAGTTGGGGTAGGAAGAAGTGCATTTGTTGGAGGTAAGAAATGAGATGAGGTGTGGTCTTGTTGCTGAATTTGATTAAAATGGGATGGGTTTGGGGGAAAATTTGTTATAAATTTTGGCTAAATTTTTTGCTTAATGCCTAAAATTTCATTTTGACCGATGCCAATTAAGTGTTGATCCCTGAATCAGTATAAGCGAACATTATGCGACTTCGCCTATATGGGCTAAAATATAATTTTCAATATTTACTGTAAAAAAACTTGATTTTAAGGTTGCAGACCCTTCTGATGACCTGTTCATGCCAAATAGGAACAAAATACTCCGGTACATGCAAATAACAAATTGTTATCTCCAATTTCAGCTTTAGACCCAATTCCTTGTAGGGACTTGAGTGGGAAAAAAGAATAAGTGCACTGGTACTCCCAAACTCAATTACGATTTTCCAAAAAATAACCTTAGTCACCACAACTTATACACGATGTTGGTATTAGCTATAGTGGTCTTATCCCCATATAGACTTTGAGTAGATCTTCCTAAATGAACCTTGTATACATACCTAAGAGTAAATATCTATGATATGTTGTAGACCAAGTACTAGCACTCCTTCAGAAATTATGGACATGGAGAGCGTGGTAAATAAAATTTCATTAGATTTTATTTGGTTGAAATTATCTTTCTCATGACTCTAGAACCTGTATCTAAACTTTAGTGAAATTCATGGTTGGATTTTTCTTATCTTCTAAATTCTAAGAAAAATCTAGAAGGCTTTATTTTGTCCGATTTTGGTAAGGTGAAATTTATCTTCCAAATTAACAATGCTCATAGTCAAGTTATATGTAGTAATTCAATACTAATAAGAACAAGGGAAGAATGCCTTTGTAACCTTGATGCGTAAGTCGTAACAACATGTTTGTGACAATATGATTTATATTGTTGGCTATGTCCAATGATGTGGCAGTCTGACCTAGTGAGATAACAGTTGTTCACCGTGGAAAACATCTCCTCCTGCAAAAAAGATCTGGGATATAACTCCAAGGAAAACAATCCAACGATCAAGTCAGTCTTTCCTTCAGAGAATTAGAATTTCTCAGTTTAGCTTCACAGACCTCAACCAGTGTTGCTCACCATGTATTTGTAGGTGATCATCGCCCTAGCCCCACTTTACTGGTATAAGATTGTGAGTCACTTCACAGTTCAATCGTGATCACTGTAATCTTATTTTATGGTTAAGGGTTGATCATGGCTCCGCCTTTATCGGTTTGTGGTTGACATGGACATTAGGCCGACTCCTTATGCATTCCTTGTTGGTTTAGTCGCAGTGAGTATTGGGTCGGGCCTAAAGACTAGCAGCTTCCACCTTATGGGCTAGGTATACACATCCAATTTTTCATATTTTCTCCCCCACTATCTAGGAGAGACGTAATTATAAAAACAGAAAAGTTCACTGGTTGTATTGAAATCAATTCGGATCAAACCGGACGTTAATGACGTTCATTGACGTTTACAATATTAATTATTGATGTCTAATTAACCATTTACCATTTTAAACAAAATTTATGTTGATTTTAGTCAGAAGTGGGCCCACTTTATTTGCTGGCAGGCTGAATTGTTCAGGCCAATGTATCCATGACCGACATCGGTAGTATGTCGATCAAATTTTGCAAAGTACAACATATATGCGACGCTGGGTACATAGTTGGTCTGACAGAGACCCATTTGAAAAGCAATTGGGCTGACATGTCTAGGCCCACAGTCAATCAAATAGACATGACATGTTACTTTTATGCGATGACGCATTAGGGGCGGAATTCACAAGGCTCGTAACAACTATATATATGGACTTCACCTCATAATCTACTTTCAACTTTCCCTCGAATTCCAATAGTCATCTGACCCATCTTCTCAAAAGGTATGGCTTCTATATGTGGTTAGTTTACAATTTTTTTTAAAAAAATTACTATTGAATTTGCTATGTATAATGTGTTTGAATGTGCTATTTTCTTCATGTAAGGATGTGTCTATGGATTAGGGTTCATCGATTAGGTTATGGGGTGTTATAATGTTTACTAGGTACATGGCTAAATTGGTTTTGGTTTAGGTTCTCATTGTTACCTGTTTTCTGTTGTTGTCTCTGCTCAGTTCCATGAATGTGATGTCACTTATCAAACATTTCTCTTTCAATTCTAGTGACAAGTGTGCAATGTCGCTAGTTATAATTTCTCTAGGCCATGTCGCATATGATGTCGCACTTTAATCAATAAACCATTCGGTTTAACCAATCTATTTGCGATGTCTCTTTTTCATAAATAATTTAACATTTGACCCAGAATATGACATCGCAAACTAGTCGGTTGACCATTTGGTTGTACCGATCTGTCAACAATTTTGTCTACTCTAATTTTTACAGTTGTAGTATATTGCGTCGCACCCAAATCAGTTAATGATTCATTTTCACTAACATATGTGCGACGTTTTTCAGACATATCGCATTCATATATTAATTTATTACCTTGGAATTAATTTGTAAGGAATCATTAAAATTTAATTTTAGAAATTATGTCTGAAAGTGTTAGTTCACAATACTCTTCCATTGTGGGGAGCTCTTTAAAAATTTTCATTTTAATTGTGTTTTTTTAAGCTTTGTCTTACCAATATTTAAATTTAATTTATAAATATTTCCTTCATTAATAGATCCACAGTGATTTAAACAATGAACGTGGCGACATCATTCCTCATTTCATCCACACCTTGACGCAGACGAACTCTGGGGACATTCCCATCCTGGTATGTAATCTTCTCACATATTCAATAGTTTATTTTCATATTAACTAAAAATTGTTTGTTTTTTAAAGTCCAGCACAATCCTAGCCAAATTGTGTAGCTCCTACTATGTATAAGTTGCCTGTTGTGCTCAGGTGCAACGGAAGGGAGTACCACATGAATTACTCAGGGAACAAAAAGATGCACATCCTGACGCTAAAGGGTTTTGACCAGTTTTTATTGGTGAGAAACTCGCAATAGGGGACACGTTCTACTTCAACATGGTCAATGGTGTTGGCCCCGTAGTTTTTGATGTTGAAGTTCTTCCTTATTGATATTATGTTTTGTTAATTTGTATTTCGAACAAAATTGGTTTTGGTGTATTAATATATTTTATATTTTATTTATAATCCTTTTGTAAGCTATGTTATTTTAATGTTCATCGACCCCTAGTATCTAAACTAACATATGTGCAAATTTTTAATTGTAGTATTAGTAACATAACGGGAAATTTTTTTCTGAACCCTTGTTTCAATCAGTCTTGAACTAAAAATTTTGGGTTGCAAAATTTGTGTTGGGAAAAATTACCGAAGAAAAATCGAACTGTTGATCAACTTCTTGGTGGGTTTAAATTTTTAGGCCCACCAAAGTCTGCGACGTGGCTAACTTGTCGATAACATGTTGCCTTAACCGATAAGTGCGCGACGTTGCATATAACGTGGTAGACAACACAATGGTTCCAAAAATTGTCATTTTGAAATGGGTACAACTAGAGGGACCTTGAAAAATCAGTTCAACCTTTTACTTACAAGTTTCCCACGAATTCAAACAGTCTCATGTTTCCTCATCATCTTTTGTACTCAGAAAAAAAAAGGTTTATTCATCCCTATCTCCGAACACCTAACCTTTTGAATTCTTACTTTACATTGTCAGATCTGTGGTTTGTGAATATGTTTTAATTTTTTGACCATTTACTTTTATCTCAGATTTATGACAGTGTGCACTTTCTTTGAGTTTAAACATAGGTACAATGTTGTTGTATGTTGGCAAAGGTTTTTTTGTTGAATATGATGTTGATTATGCTTCATTTTTTCTAGTTGTATATGTTTCTTCCCGTAACTTCCTCTGACATATGCAATGTCACTCATCTGTCTTCCACAAATTGGTTTACACGATTGTAGTGCAACATCGTATATTCTAATTTCCAGTAGCTTATCTTTAAGGCTTTGATGTCGCACTATTATCAGGTGTTCTTCAGCTTTAACGATTTGTGACTGACGTCGCAAACGGGTATCTAATAGTACAATTGTTATGCATATGCAAATTTGGTCTTGTTGTCAGTTTAATCGACTACTTTGTGAAGTCTCATGTACATGTCGGCCATCCCACTGGTTGGGACCGACATGCAACTGCGACGGTATTGCTGGCACATTACAATCCATAGGGCACTTAACATTTTCCATTTAGATGTAGTACTGATGGCTGGCGAAGGATTGTCTAATCCACTCTTTTTCAGGTCTTTCACCAACGTACATATATATATATATACCACCTAACACATGTTCATACTTTATAAATTTGACAACTAATTACTTCTTGGTTTTTGTACGTACAGTTCACCGCACAACGTCATACACCGGAGCCTGTTTTGTTCAAAGTCGAGCATCATACGATGGATCTTGATAGCCCATATTTCCACTGCATTCTCAAGTAGCTGATCTTTGAAGAAAAAACCCTACATTGGTAATGATTTTAAAATAATTTTTATTTGTTGATGCGCACACACGCACACATATATGTATATGCATATTTATAATTTTAAATATTTTTGTGACTTAGTACATCCCATATGAATCTATACCACTCTTTTCGACTGAGAAGACTCACATAGTGATGAGATGCTATAGGGAGAAAGTGGCGTATGACTTAGTTGGGGCAAGGTAGGATCAAGGCCCTTTCCCCAAAGGGTTTCAGCGAATTCCTTAGGGGAAACAACCTACGCATCAAGGACACTTTGTTCTTCGAGGTGCTACATGTTGAGGGCCCAGTCGTCTTCAAGGTCATCATTGTCTGTGGTGATTGAGTTAATTGTTTTTCATTATTGTTGGAACAAAGACAACTCTAATTTTAATTTATGTAAAACTTGTATGGATGTTTTTATAACACTAATTTCAAATATCTAACTATCTTATTTGAACATTATATAATTGACAGTGTATATGTGCGATTTGATTTGTGCATAATTTTATAAACCATTTTATAATTCTACGATTTAAAACCATTGAATAAAGGGTGTATTGAACGTTATGATATGTAATTCTAATTTCTATGATGTTTGTAGCACAATGATTGCTAGCTAATGTAATGCCTAATTTTCCTTTTAAATGCCCCTAAATTAATCACGATGAAGGGATATTTGGAGGAGAGGGACGCCGAAACGAGGAGAAGCGCATTGCCACCATCCTTTTTTTTATGTTTTCCTAACAGTGTCAAATTCTTTGATTCGTATCGTTTACATACCTGGGACTTCGATAGTCTATCGGAACCCATGTCGGTGCAAACAACAATTTATGTGAAATCGAAATACATGTTTGAATTACATGTGCAACGTCGCACATTTTTTGATAACATTATTTACTTCAGTTTTTTACCTTTTACTTTGGTTCCCATAACAACCGAGGTAAAAAAATTGATTATTTACCTTGGTTTTTAAAAAACGAGGTTAAAAAAACCCTTTTACTTTGGAAAAAATAACTGAGGTAAAAGAACTTTTTACCTCTGTTATTTGGTGTTAACAAAAAACCGAGGTAAACGGGGTGAAGTAATAGGTCATTTTTCTTTTAGTGCACACAAACGCATCAGGTGTTCTATGTTAGAGATCCCGTAGACCCTAGATGGAAGATTGTTGTTGAAGTTAAAAGAGCGTTCCTTGAGAAATTTGAACAAGAATATTTTGTTGGTTTTGGTCAAAATGGTGTGATGAGGAGCAACGATGATGACATTGTGCTCAAAGAGGATGATTCAACATTGTCAACTTATTTGGGTCGCACGGATCATGAGGAAGAAATTTGGCTTGATGTCCAAGGTAAGATTAAGAAGAAAATGAGGGCTAAGAAGAAGAACAAACCCGAAAAAAGGAAGGTAATTTAGTGGCTTTTAGTAACTTTATTGTGCACTTGGACAATAGGTCCGGATTGTGTTCCGAGCTCGTAACTTGCTTGGATCCTATGGTAATTTTCTTGTTTTTGTTGTTTTGGCAGGCAAATAATCAAAAGACATCAATTGGACACTAACAATATGTTGACTAGGAAAGAAATTTAATATGATACTAAAATTAATATCATGGTTCATTTTAGAAATAAAATTTGAAAAAAATACTACAATCCATCAATCAAAACAAATGTTGTTTACGCATACTACATCCAGTATTACAAACCATCCATCCACATGTCTTAGCCACTTAATTGAATTACACAGGAGAAGCTCTCGAAGAGAAGGATCACGACGTTGATGCAAATTGACGTTCAAATGCCCGTTGCCGACTGTGTAACTTCCAAAGCTCTCGTAGTTGGCAAATCTCACTCCTCATTCACTTGTAGAAAGTTTTGAGCCCTCTAATGAATACTAGGTCCGATTCCTCTACATAAAAAATGTGAATATTTAAGATAAAATGCACTTCATAAAACAAGTGGCTAATTAAATTTATAATTTTACCTTCTTATTCAATCCTTAGCCTCTTGCTTTGGTCGGTGACGTCTTGACTCTTGTGACACCATTTGTGGTCGATGAGGGCCCACTTCTTCTTCAGGAAATATTTCTTGTCAAGCCACTTTACCGGTTTCTCCTCACCATGGAACGTCATCCTGAACACACTCTTCAAGATCAAAGGAATCAAATTCCCATAGGAGAGACTTTTGATCACTTTTTTTGAAGATGCAATCAAAAGCATATGTTTAAAAATTACGCTCCCAGGGTTGATTCTCCAATACACAATAATATAATAGAAGATCAAAAGAGTGGTATATGTGGGTTCTGTGAGGTGGCCTTTTACGGGTACTATGGTCCTCGCTACATTCTCACACAATTTGTTCACCTATCGAGATGTGGTATAGTTTAAAAGTCTCAGGCTCCCTAAGTCATGTGCATTTCTCTGAAAATACCTAAGGCTACACTCAAATGGTAGGTCATTTCTCTCTATGATGCACATCGTCCAAAAGACCATCAGAGGCCAACAAGTACACATCGTCGGCACTCTTATAGGGGCACTCTAGGAAATGATTAATTTTCCATGGACTTATATTAATATTAAACCCATTAACCCTAGTTCCATAATACTCACCCTCAATCACACAAATTACTATAAAATTGACAGACCTCATCAAAATAAGATGGTTCATTTAAAGTCATTAGTGAAGAACATATCCAAAAATTTCATGACTGGGTCGGCTAAGTCTGTGCTATGATATACATTCAGATCAATGATATACGAATCTAGCAATTTTCCAACATCGTGTAATTCTTTATATCTAACTTGGGTTGTAAGTGATACGAACCTAGCCGTTTCCTAACTGGGATTGGAAGAATGCAAACTCCTTGAATGGGAGGTTAATCCACGTCTGCCGCTAGTCTCCCTGTTGGATTGCGATATAGCAATTAGTCTTCCCTCTTGAAATCTAATTTCAAATTGGTCTACTATTTTTGTTCCGAAGCCGGAAGAGTGAACTAGGGTATGTGAATTGGGGATTTTGAGATTATACTGTCATTTTTTAATAATGTGTTCACTTACGAACTTGTAACCTCTTCTAACCTTCATTGAATTGGACTCAGACAGAGTCCCGCATCCGGAACTCAGTTGGGCTAAAAAAAATAAAAGGTTCATCTGTGTTCGTAGTGAGGAACTAAATAAACCCTAGAAAAAAGTGAGGCATTTTCTTACAGAACACGTACTTAATTGGCGTAAGAGTTCAGAACTAAACTTTCCGAACTCGTAATTAGAAAAATCGGCACTTCCATTTTTATTTCAGAACATGTTCCAAGTAAGTAACATCTTCTGGGCAGTTTTCATGCTGTTGGGAGAGGATTCAGAGCTCGGAACTTTCTCGGGTTCAATGGTCATTTTAAGAAATTCAGTACCATGGTTCAATGTCATCATACCTACAAATCCTATAACTAGACTAAACGACATGTTAAAACTAATACATAGTCTTCAATATATAGTTGTGTAGAGTTGTCTAAATGATTACATAGCCTTGAGTATAATTCAATCACAAATAACATTCATACCAAATCTATTAGAGTTGTCATAAACTAAACTAATCAATTCTCCAAAAATACCAAATATCATCAGGCCAAACAAACAAGTCCAATAAACTTGGAAAAAATCATCATGGCTCATCGGAAAAATCAACAAACATCTCGATTATTATGGGGTCCATCTCCACATCCTCAGCAACGTCTTCCTCCCCTTCCTCCTCTTCATCTTCATTTTCTTCATCTTCCACTTCCTCCTCAACTACCTCTTTGTCTTCAGAGAACACTGGCTTGAAGTTTGGCATGTTCTTGGCAAATGTGGGGTCGATGTACAACCTGGAAGAAGCGATGAACTTTGCGTGACTGTAACCATCTCTGTGTTTACGGCACTAATCTATGCACGTAGACATGACATGTATATGCTAATTGTTTTCTTCATCCACCTGAAAAAGAACTACCAGCACCTATACCAAAGGAAAATAAAAATTTATATAAAATTTCAAAACAGTTTTACAAATTGTTTTTTATCTATACTTCTAATAAAAACTCACGGGATGTCGATCCCTCCTCATTTTGCATTGATGAATCCCTAGCTCTCTTAGCCTGCTTAGCCTTTTGTTCGGAGACAACACTTAACTCATATTTGCTATCAAATCACAAACTCAAATGCTTGTGCTCAAACCACGACTTGTCATAAAAATCTAGGCACATTGGTCTATCAACCAGAATAACACCCCATTTTCTAAGCATCGCCACGATCAATTCCCAATTGGGGATATCCTTTTTTCTCAGCAGTGACCTTTAGCATGTAATTTAATATAGTATAACCAAGGTTTATCTTAGCTCCTTGCATGACATAGTAAAAGACCATCAAGTTTCCTATGGTTGGCGTGATGATGACCCCTCGACGTCAATATATTCATGCATATCTACTCATACACTAACCTTTGTTCCACATTACGAACACCTACATTATACTTTTCTGCTTGACCTGGTTTTAAACCCTCCCTATAGAAATTTTCCTCGCCATAGCCAGACATAAGGGTGTGTACTCAGTAACACCGGGCCAATGTTGTTGGTGGAAAATTTCTTAGGGGCCTTGAACATCCTCAGACAAACAAGTTGTGGGGTTAGTGTAGTTACAACCTAAAACCTCATTGATCTTAAATTTATTGACCGGAATCAGTATACCATTAACCTTAGTTAGGTCGTGGTTGTTACTACTCTGTCCTAAACTAGCATAAAACGGAACAACTTCACCATGATGGACAGGTTCAGCTAATTTCAAAAGCTTATCAGATGGGATTTTTCAAAATATTGAAGAAAATATTTTAACCTCAAAGGGCCAATGTTGGGAGTATGAAAAACTTTAGGGTTTGTACACTAACGACAAAGAAAATCAATGCATCTTTGTTCTGCCCGATCGTTGAAGAACTTTGAACTCTGCCCTATCTCAGCCAATGGATCATGAGCCCTTGATGATTATTGCAAACCCACCACCATGACTCCTTGCCATTGCAGTTCAAATTGAGTAGTTTATTTGAAATTATAGACTCTAGGTTTTGTGCGATTTGGGGATTTATGATTGAACCCCCCCCTCCACCAGTTATTTTTTAATATAATAAGAGTAAGTTTCGAGTCCATAACTCACTTTTTCCTTCTACTACAAACCAAGATAGATTTTCGAGTGTGGAAGAAGCTCGGATCTCAGTTCCAAGTTTGGAACATATTAGACAGGTCATGGGAAATAGGAAGCATTAAATTATATTCAAACCCACATTCGTACACAAATTTCAGTGCAAATTCCCTCTCATTTTTCCTACCAAAAACCCTCTTCTTCCCCTCCATTTCTTCCATTCCTATCAATCCATCTCACATTTCCTAAAGTTGTCCTCCAAATCAAGGTAAACCCTAGCTCACACCTCAATTAATGAAATCTTCTACAATTTTTACCCATTTTGGGGACAAGGGGCTAGAGTTAGTGTGACTAGTTAGTCTTGTGTGAAGACTTGAAGAGATTAGCATGAATCTCACATGATTTAAATTATTGTTTTAGCGTCTCTTGTTCTAATTCTCTAGGGTTTAGGTTAAAGTTGTTATCATGAACTAATATTGAAAACATGAAATGGTTTCAAAATAGTCTTGCTCTAGGGTTTACAAAATAAACATTGATTTTCAAACATAATTTTAGGTGGTAAAATGTCACGCAAAAGGACTCGAGATGAGGTGCCACCTACGGAAGAAGAAAATGATAACTCGATTAGAAATGAGGATGATGAAGGGGAGGAGACGAATGAGGTAGGATTAGCAAGAATGCATTGTAGGACATTAAATCAGAGAATTGCTAGGAAGGAATTGGCATTATTAGTTTTTAACAAGTTGGGAAAATGTTTGTCATAGGAACATGCTAGGTGGTCTAGTTGGGTTGGGAAGGTTGGTAGAACGAGAGTAGACATAAAGTACGACAATTGGCACGAGGTCCCGAAGGATTATAAAGACATCCTTTGGATAGCGTGCAAGGTATCGATATTGAATTATATTACGATCCTTACAAAATTACTCTGCTAGTTTCCTAATATTAATTGTTTACATGTTGGACTTAAATAATTCTAAATGGATACCCTTTGAAATTGATGCTCCCGACATGGTGGTTTTGAGAAAAATGGCAACGAGAATGTTATCGAAGAGTTAGAGAGAGCACAAGCACATATTTTCACGAGATTACATATTCTCTCATAGGAAATGAGACCGTCCGTGGTTAACTTAAACACACATTCAACCGGAAAGTTTGGAGATACACAAGTGAAGGGCCTTGGAGAATGAATAAAACTTTAGTCCACTTGTAAATAAGTATGTGTGTGTGCGTACTTATCTTACCCAGTCTTTAGTAGTCACTTATATATGACTTTGTTACATATGGGACGAGGGAAATAAAGAGAGACAATGAAAAGAAGCATTAATATCTTCATAGAAAGAGTTGCAAAAGATATGGTTTGACGGCCCTCGAATTCATAAAAGAACGTTTCGAATAGGATGTCCAACTCAAAATTGAGGGGAGGTGACGGAGGAGGAGGAAAGATCATTGGTCAAGCCGATCGATGTGGAGGAGATTGAGAGGTGTGATCTATTCCTAAGGAGCCGTAAAAACAAAGAGGGTACATTCACTAAACCTTCAAAAATTGAACTTGAGGAACGAGTGGTAAGCCTCACTAGATTATTATTTTTTATTTCATTCTTTGCATTGCCATATCATTTTTATGCTACATATTTTAATCACCTTGCGTATGTAAGCTAAATTGAAACAAGATCAAATTGAAGGGAATTTTGTTCCGACAGGTAAAATTGACATCCTTACCAGAGATAATGGTAAATTAGATCACCCGGGCCGTGTTTGAGAGGTAGGAGCCTTCTTATCACAAAACATGTGTTTGGTATCTTGCACTCTTACAATAGGGCGAAACTGTTTAAGGTGCACATTTTGCAAAAAGAAGCGACTGTACGAGACAAGCGTATAGAGCAACAAGACATTTTAATAAGGAAGTTAATCCAACACACTGGTCTTCCTGTCCTGAACAATTTAGATGACTTGACGCCAAATTAGACCCCGCTATCTAGAGGTTCACGCCCCTTGCTCGGAGAATTTGAGGTCAACTAGTCACCAAGTTCTTGTGAGCTATACATTGATCAATACGAGAAATGTAATCCTCTCCACGTTGCCAATGGTTTTATGTACCCGGCGATGCGACATCATCACGACAAACCAATTACATATGGTATTGGTTAAGTTTCGTTGAAAAAAGCAGTGGTGTTCAACACCACATTCCCAATTCAAGATAGCAACTATAAGAAGGTGAGTTCCTCACGAGGAATGTTTTTTCTCTGGCCTCATCGCCTCATTCATGCCGACCCAACAATGGATAATCATTTGAATAGCGACACCTAAGTCAATTTTCCAAACACCAAAAAAGGCTAGAGCTTCAGTCACCGGGGCGTAAGTGAATAAGAGTTCACCTCAATTCATTAGGGTGTTGTTCGATTGGTTTGTCGTGCACCCTCGTAGCTCAACATACTTATTTTCCTGCAATGAGTGTGTTTTTGGTGCTAAGGGAGATATCATCGCCTCATGGACTGACTTCAAAGACCTTTGGAGGTGTGACTAAATGAACCAAACCATAATGTCCCTCTACATATTATGAGTATATTTTTTAATCATTGAAATTCATATTTGAGGAGTAATGAGTATTGTATGCAATTTATGTTCTCAAGAAATTGGATTCACATTTGACGAACAGATCGCTTATATCCGTAAGAGTCTAGGCCGCAAAGATAAAAAAATATTGATAGCGCTATACTAGGAGCGGTGAGGGTTAGATACTTATATCAATAATTTCATCTATATATATTGTATAGGTACATAAACTTATATTTGTATTAAAAAATATTAGATAAAAGAATAAAATTATTTAGCCGAGTTAACTTAATTAGACAAACACGACACGATTCAACATGTGGACTAATTATGGCCCGACATGAAAAGCAAGAAGCACGTGGGCGGGCCGTGAGCCAACTTTTATATTAATAGCACAACACGAAACAACACGAAACATGACAAGTACGAGCACGACAGTCAGTGGCAAAACTAGACCGGGGCGAGCCTATGCGGCCGCCCCGGTAAACTCCGGTGAATTAAGAGAATAATACTCTTCATGTCTTTGTCTGCCCCGACTCATTAAATTTTAAAAGGGTTCCGTCCAAGAAGGAAATTCGTCCACCCCAAAAATGCTAGTGTAGTTGAGCTCCTCTTCAAATTTTGTTCTGGTTCCGTCACTGACGACAGTAAGAATCAAATTAGGTAAACATGAAAACACGGCACGAACATGACCCAATCACGACACACGAAGGCAACTCTAACCTAACCTGAACTTTTTTCTTGGAAAAAAACGTTTAGAAAGGGTTGAAATTTGAGTGAACAAGATTTTAGAAAAAATAACCGAGAAAGTATTGATTTTAAAATTATTAGCGGAGTGACATCACGCGTTGCGCGATATTATTAATTAAAATATTATAATTAAGTTTTTTTTACCTGTTGTGTCTTACATTTAAATTGAAAACAAAGAATTTTATTAAGTTTTTTAAAATTTAGTCATTTAAGGAAAACTATATGAGATAGTTAGATATATCTAAATAATGAATACAATAAAATTTAATTATTTTTATAATATTTTATAATAATTATTTATATGTGGAGATTCATTTTAAAAGGCTATCGTAGTTATATGTATCTCATTGCAATAAATAAAAGTAAATATCAAATGACCTTATTAGTCTCACTAATTATATAATGCCCTCATTTAAAAGTTAGTCGTCTAAAACAAGACTTTGTCATGTATAAGTTAATAAATAAATAATATGTATACATATTTCTATCATAAGTAATCTATCATCAATGTATAAAAAAAATCATACATTTTGTTACGTCAGATTATGCATTTCTTTAAATTTTCTTCACTGATATATAAATATTTATATATATGGGAGGGTTCATGTGAGAAAACTCACTTATCTGAGAACAAATCTGAACCATTGATCAATAAAATGTGAGTGATTAATCAACTTGTAGTAGACAAAATTAACTTGAATTTTAATATTCTTGTGGGCGATTGGCATATGCCTTGTATGTAAAAGGCTCATGTGATCCCCTGTAGTTATTTCTTCTCCGATGAATGATTTACAAATTTAAAATAATAGTACTGTTCGGATTCTCCAGTTTTTCACTTTTATGTCTCTACATGTACATTAAATTGATTTTTTTCCCCCAAATTTGCGAGACAATTGTTTGCAGTGTGTTTTGTTACAATTTATAAAAGAAGCACTTATGTATTACATTTGAAACACTTCCAAGCACGGGTTAAAGTACCTAAGAGTTGCACTTTAAGCACCAATATTTTTTGTAGCACATACAAATTATAAAAGAAACACCTATAAATTACATTTAATGCACTTGCAGGCAATGTTTAAGCACGTACGAGTTGTAAGCTAAACACCAAATTATTTTCTTTACACGCATTAGTAATGACAGAATCACATATAGGTTGAAGCACTGGTTCAAGCCCTACGAGTTGTATTCTAAGCCCCACGTTTTTTTTGTAGCACGTACAAGTAATAAAGAAGCACCCATAGATTACATTTGAATCACTTACAAGTAATGGTTTAATCTCTTAGGATTTGTACTCTAAGCATCAAGTTATTTTCGTAGCACGTACAAGTAATAAAAGAAGCACCTATAGATTACATTTGAAACACTTACAAGAAATAGTTTAAGCACTTACGAGTTGTACTCTAAGTACCAAATTATTTTCGTAGCACATATAAGTTATAAAAGAAAGTACCTATAGATTACATTTAAAGCACTTACAAGCAATGATTATAGCACCCACGAGTTCTACTATAAGCACCAAGTTATTTTCCTGCACGTACAAGTTATAAAAGAAGCACCTGCAGGTTACATTTGAAGCACCTACAAGTTGTAGATGTTTGAAGTATAACTTGTAGGTGCTTGAAAAATTACTTCTAGGTACTTCTAGTTGTAGCTATAGTGTTTCACGTTATAATATGATAGGTGTTTTGAGTTGTACTCCTAACTTCTTAAATAACACGAGTATATTGGAGGTGTTTTAAGTATGTATTGTAGATGTTTCACGTAATAACTTGTAGACACTTTATATCATAACTTGTACATATTTAAAGTATATTTTAGATGTGCTTCAACTGCATGTTGTAAGTTCTTGAAGAGTTATTTACAGGCGCTTCTAGTTATACATATAACTCGTAGTTGCTTCAAGCATAAGTTCATGGTAGTTTAAGTATATCTTGTCAGGTCTGGCAGAATCACTTGTAAATGCTTAAAACTGTATGTTAATTGGATGAGCCGTTGAGATTACAACACCTGATACTGAATAGCACACTCTAGTGAGTCACAAAAGATATACATAATAAAACTTAATTTAGTGGAGAAATTAAATAGACCATATATATACAATGACATTGATTCATTATGATAACAAAAAAAACAGGGGCAATCTAGCAAGCTTCTCTTGACTGAAGCCAGAAAAATAGCTTAACTGTACTAAAATCGACCTAAAATTTTGATTTTAGCTTAACTGCAATACTCCTTATCCATGCTAGTTATCGCGTTCAGGTGGCCATCATTTCTTTCCAGATTAGTCAACTCGTTGGCCATGGCATTGTGGTCCAGCACCACTCATACGTCAATGGAAGATGAAGACACCTGCCAGCATTCACAGTGAATATAAACAATAGT
>JAULKK010229589.1:0-15524 GCA_032355705.1 Rubia peregrina
CTCGGCTTCATAATCCATGCAAAGAATAATTATTCTTCATGCCATAATCTTGTTACAACCTTCGGCTGTCTTCCGTGTTCGCAATCTTGAAAAATATTAATTTATCTAATCTTACCAAATCTAATTCTAATCAAAATAAAGCTGAATATTCTAAACACTAATTAAAATATTAGCAAAACTCTTCTAAGTCAACATGACCGAGTTTATGACTTCATTAATAATAATAAAAATAAACTAAATGATCACACTACCTCATTAAAAAAACCCAATGGGAAAAAGAGTATAGTGTTAAACTTCTAAAATTACAAAAATAAGAAAAATATAATAAATGACATTTTTGATATCTTATCACCGGAAGCAATCTTGATTGAGAGTTGAGACTGACAATTAGATTCAATTGCTCCATGTAAGGAGAAATCAAGTGCAGAAATCTCCCGTCGAGACTGATAGTTTGATTTGAATAGACTTTGATCTGAAATTGTTATAATCTGACTTTTAACGTAAAAAAATCTGCATTTTCCTACTAACTAATTATATAAATGAACTTAAAAGCTACAGTATTGAAAGATATTTGAACCGTAAGTTAGAATATCTAATGGCTGAGATTTTCTCACATACGGCTTTGTTTGGCAGAGTTGTACTTATAAGCAAAGCTGACTTATTTTGAAAGCATGGGGAGACTAGCTTATTCTTTTCCCTCAGAAATAGGTCCTGCTTTCAAAATAAACTATTTTTAGCATTATACCAAACACTAAAAAGTGCTTTACTTACCTTATAAACTCTGTCAAATAGATCCATAACTCTTCGATCTCACGTATCTAGGTGGTCTCACATGAACCCTCCCATACACACACACACGAAAGAGATTTGGATTGGTTGATTAATCCTACAATTGAAATACAATAGAACTAAATTATAAAATAAAACTTTTTTATCATGCAAACAATGAAAAGAGAAACTAAAACACAAAGATACAAAGGCTTGGGAACAATTGATATCCACTTCCAAACCACACGTTGATCATAGAACCATTAGTCTAGTTTTACCCTTTTCGGTAACTATTGTGAAGGGAAACCTCCCATTATTATTAAATGTAGTCTACACAAGTGAATTCAACATCTCCTGATAAACCTCACTAATGGCCAATTTAGACGATCAATGCATAAAAATATCACATTAATGACATTATGCATGAAGAATCAACAAACTTGATAACACCTATAAGAATTCAACCGTTTTGGGAGTTCTTGTAGTCATTTTTTTATTACTCGCGAAGATTAATCCAATGATGCTATCTATGGACACAAATTCATCTCAGTTCATTCTCATAACCCGGCTCCAAAAACTCGGATCATTCTTCCTCCGCTACTTTGTCTTCCTTCTTCAAATCTAGATCTTTTCTTCAGCCAATTAACACATTGGCCTTCATTTCTATGCTCTTTCCATAAATTTCCATGCTTGAACCTTCAATCCATGAGTATGATCATAAAGTACATTTTGAAACCCCTTAAACTAAAGAGTTAAGATAGAAACCCTACATTATCATCCTAACCTTCTTTTTGACAAAACACCCCACTAATCTTACATAAAATCTATAATATGTTAAAAATATAAGTTTCAAGCATGCTAATATATATAGTAAGTACATAAAATCCCCCATACTCGACATTTACTTGTCCTCAAATAAACAATCAAGATTTAAGGTGGTGGCCTAATCCTCTACCCAAAACACATTTGAACTCTCTATTTGAGAACTTCCCAAAGTTAAAAACATGTAGGAACACCCATCCCTCATATTTAAACCTAAGAAACTGCTACCCAAAAGTACCATTAACAAGGTACCAAAATCTGAAAAATACTAAGACATCAAACGAAGTAGAATATCTCATTATACGTTTAATCCCACTACTTCGTTCCCAAGCTAAGTTTCTATCCCTTAGAGGCTAATAATGTCATGCTAGATTACTCGCATTCTCATTATATCATTTTCAATCTCAAGGCTCTAAATCTGGTAAATGATCACAACATTTCTTTTTCTTTTTCTCTCATTTCTCTCATTTTGTCTAGGAGCCCGTTTTCAGGTTTTCATCCTGGCCACGCGTCATTTTTCTTTAGGCTCATAACTCACCACACATTTAGCCTCTCATTTTTGCATAGGTTTCCCTTTGGGGTTTTCGACCTATCCGGGGCCCCAATGTTGCCTAAGCCTTCCTATCAAGTTTGCAACTTAGAGGGACTTTCTTCAAACAAAACAAATAAAAGTAGAGCATATTCACACTATAATATAATACAATGAGACATATTTCCCTCCCACGCACTTGAAACACACATTGTCCTCACTATGAACAAAATGACAAGATAAAGAAATATGGGAGAAATAAAAACTCACAACTAGCACCTTGAAAGTCCTTCCCGGTGATGGCAATGCTCAATTCTCAATGAAATTCTCTCTTCCAAAATCTCTAACTCTGCCCAACGTGCAACTTTGACCCATGCACTTCAAGCCCACAACTATGCAAATCCCGATCAACACTCACACAAGGCAACAACTAGTAGTCTTCCTAGATGGTGGTTTTGGTGTTGGTTTTTTGCGGTGATTTTGTGGTTATGAGGTAAGAGTGTGAGGACAAGAGTGAGGGATTTTTTTTATTTTTTTGAAATAAAAATTAACTAAAGTAATTTAAAACTCGGGTTTCCTTCTGAGAAGTTTCCTATATTTAAGGTCGTTGGTATAACCCTAATGTTATTCATATGGTGAATGTTTGAACCCCTTCACCACGAGTATCCAAAAGTAGAGAGACGGGGGTAGAAATATTCTAAGAGGAATATTTTGTGGAGGTGGAGTTGGACTTAAAGGAGATGGGTGGTTTGGAAGCTTGACATAAGCGTTTGGCTCCTCTATTGTCTCCTTCAAGAATTCTGAAAATGGTAGAGTTGGTTCATTCTGTGTGGGTAGGAGTAATGATGTCAAGAATAATGAATTTAGGAAAATCACCTCTTCCTCAACTTCTTTGTCTTCAACAACCAACTCATCACCACCTTGGAACTCATATTCATTCTTCTAGGTGACCTCACTCACCATATCTTCGAGTTCAACTTAGGATGGTGTATCTTCAAAACATTGAGTTTCCATTCATCTCAACACTTCCATTATATCTCTCACACGCCCCTTAATACTCTTGATTCTTGAAGAGATTCAAGTTTTCACTTTCTCATTGGTTTTATCCAAGTTGGTTGCTCCTCACTCCGCGGGGTCATTAACATGTGGGAGAATTAACCCACGGAGCACTTAAAGATCAAAGATAAGATTTATAAGTTTCCTCCCATACTCACTACTAAACTACCAAAAAGGTAGATAGTGGCAAGCCCGGGGTCATCCACAGAGATGCTAGAAATTTAAAAGTTAACTACTAAAGGAACATACGCTCGTAATTGGGTCATCAATTCAATTGCATGTCGGGAATAGTCAATGTTTCAAACAAGGTTTTGGGGAGGGAGAGTTATCTATAAACTACAAAACATGCAAGAACAAGAGGAAAATCTATATTAAACTAACACTTTAGGACATTTGTGTTACATGATCGGTAGAGTAATGTTATCCTAGATTCTATCAAATACAAGACATATAAATGAACCTATCATAATGTTTATGTCACATAATGTGGTCGATAGTCAACACTTCCCTTTGTCTGTCACACAAAGGTGCTCACATCTTATTCTATCAACACCACCTCCATAATTAGGAAAGTGCACCAAGTGACCCGGCCATTATGCGCTCCTCTTCCCCATAAAGAATTACATCCCGCCACTTTGAATGCTTCTCCCTAGGCCTATAGGGGCAAAGAAATTAGCATCTCATGATGACTTTAGGGATGCAACGACAATAGTCGAAGTACGACAACCATAGTTGCTACTAAGTATCATGACCTCACCCATCGGGCTACCATTTTCCAGTTCATAATAGTGTACGTTCATCGGAACGGTGCTCACAACCCACATGCATACACCCACACGGTCGTGGACTCTCACTCTCCTTATTACCCTAGCGACACTCCCAATGGGACAAAGATACTAGTACCATACATTAAAAAAATAGACTAAGGTGTATGCCAACATAGGATATAAATCATGCATTTAACAAAAATGTAAAGAACACATCAAGCATGATATTCATTAACATAAAAAAAAATAGGGTGATTTAGAATCTCACAAAATAATTTTCAAATCACGAATACAAATTTAGATCCCCGAGAAAATAAACTACTCTACTACTAATAGATCCATGACAAATATTGAATTAAAAGCCATGGATCTAGGAAATTAAGAGAATAAAAAAGAAAATAAAAGAGAAGGAAACGAGAAGAAATCTAGAGAGATAGAACTCTCCTCTTCCTTCCTACCTACCAATAAAATAAAATAAACATTATACCTACTTGTTAAACCCTAAGAGACTAAAGACTCCTTATATAGGAGACGATAAATGAGCCTCTAAAGGCCCAAGGTTGGAAGAAATCCTAGTAAGGTCCCCAATAGTGCCACATCGGCACATATCATAAAAAAGCACACAGGACACGGGCTAGAGCTACTCCTCGAGGGTATTGAGTGCATGGCTTGTGAAAAAGGACATGGGCCATGGGCCGAGGCCTTTATCATCCGTTCTAAGCGTGCAGGCCTTGCAAAGGCTTGTGGGGCACGAAATAGAGGTCCGGATCTTCAACATCTTGTCGCACAGACTATGCAAAAGCACACGGCCCATGCGAGGACTTAGTTTCCTCAGCTCTTGGCTTAGCACGAGTACGGAACGGGCCGCACAAGCTACACAGATCATACAAACTACACAGGTCGTGCAAGCTTTGACTCTCCCAAAGCTTAGTTTTTTCCTTCAACTTGTTGGCACCGCCACAGATGAATTGCTTATTCAATTTGGGAGTTCTTACAGTCAATTTTATAGTGTTTGAGAAGAAAAATCCAACGGTGTCACCCACAAAGGTCAATTCTTCTCAGATCGTTCCCAGAACTTTGTGCAACTCGTGATTACAATTCACTCCACTTCTTTGTTTTCCTTCTTCAGTCCTTTTATCTTCTACCATGTTTTGACTCGTGGTCTTTCATCTTATACCATCCTAGTGAATGACCTTCTACAATATACTATCATTATCGTAAATGACCTTCACTAAACTACTCCAAAGTGCTTACAAAAATTCTATAATGAAGTTCACAACATAGGATTTAGATTCTCTTAAGGACACCGACTTCATAAGATCTAAATAATCTACAAAATGAGGGATTTATAAAAGAAAACCAACAAAGGATATTAAAACCCTTTATAATGTAAACATACTTAAATCTTACAATCGACCATAAAAAAGCTACTAATAAATGTGCTAAATGCATTAGGAAACACATGCTTCTAGGGGTAGATATTGGTCAACTTTTCTATTGCATGCACGACCTCTTCATGCGTCAAGTTTGAACCTTCTCCTTGAGTTTGGTTTTGGGGCATGGAATAAGGTGGTGAAGGGTAATCATAATGCTCATTATTTTGGTTTTCCGATGGATTCTCATACCACAAATCCTGGATTACCACTCCTTTCCAAATTGTAAAAATCAAAGTATGGATACCATTCTTGAGCTCTTTGACCTTGAAAACCAACAATTGCAACTTCTTCATAGCACTCCTCATAATACCCTTGGTTTTGGAAGCCAACCGTTCTTTCCTCGTCGTAGTGTTCCTCTTTAAAACATTGGCAAGACTTGGTAGGATGATTGAAATGACAAATCATACATAACCTTACTTGTTGAGCCTCTCTTCTCATCACGAGTTCCCTCAAGGTGAGATCTTTCATATTTTTTGTTAAAAAATTTAGAATTATATTGCAAGGATTCTCGATAAAAATGCACCAATAACTCAAGCAATATCAACTCCGAATCAAATGCAAACAAAAAAATAAGCACAAAAAATTTGGATCATAGTGCAAAGGTTCTCGGTTCTTGGAACAAGTATGTACCATAAACTAGGAACAAAGGCAATACGTCTCCAAGCACAAAACAAAATAAAAGAAAAGTCACTTAGCAAATATTCACACAAATATGCTCAAACACTTAACAACATACGTCTCTTCCTCGGCAGCGGGTGCTAAAATTTGGGATGTCATCGTCGTACCTCTCAAATATATAATTTATAACACCTACGGTTTCCTATACTACAATTAAGCAGATAGTTGCAGTAGGGATCGTCTACAGAGAAGGAAGATTTTCTTAAGGGTTCATGCATATAATATGGAATAAACATACATATATATATATATAAAAAGGGGGGGATATTTGGTTTGGTTGATTAATTCAACAATTGAAATACAAGAGAACTAGATTATAAAGAAAAACTAGTTTATCATGCAAACAAGTAAAAAGGGAGATTAAAACACAAAGATACAAAGTCTTGGGCACAATTGACAACCACTTCTAAACCACATGTTGATTATAGAACCATTACTCTAGCTTTAACCTCTTCATTACATATTGTGGAAGTAAACCTCCCATTCTTCTTAAGTGTAGTCTACTAGAGTGAATTCAACATGTCTTTATAAATCTCACTAATGGTCACTTTAGACGATTAACGCCTAAGGACATCCCATTAGTGACATTATGAACAAATAATCAACAAGCTTGATAACACCTACAAGAATTCAACCAAATGTCTAAGCATTTAACCAATCAATGCACTTTCTAGGGATAATAAAGAAAGATAAACATTCAAGACTCTCCTAAAATTTTCCACCTTAAGATAAACATGACAAAGAGTTCAATATTGTCACATTCATCTAGCAAGTTATGACATCACAAACCTAATTAGATATCCTAACTTTATGTTCTTGGAGTACATATCAAAAGGGATGAATTAGATACTTTCATCTTAACTTCTAACATCCTATCATACAAACATTCCATATCCACACATTTCTAACCGATTCATGAAACTAAAATCAACATTCAAAGCATAAGAAATACATGATAATCAAGAGATATAAATAGATTTTAAGAGGTTCTCACCACAAAATCAATTGTCCCCAAGAAGAAAATTAGCCTAGATAATCAAAATCATAACATAGAACACAAATCTACAAAGAAACATTGAAGAAGTTGAAAGAGAAATGGAAAAATTAGGGTTTTGGAGTCCCAAGTCGGGCTCCTATCAAATGTGGGAAGAAGGGGCTATTCATAGACCAAGGAAGTAAATGAGAAAATGCCTAAAAATTAAATTATGGGTGTTTGCCACGGACCATGGTATATGCCACGGACCTTTGAGGTCAATTTTCCCCCTTCTTATTTCCATCACTACGAGTGAACCCTTCATCCATTTTGGGAGTTCTTGTAGTCATTTTATATGCTCGCGAAGATGAATCCAATGATGCTATCCATGGACGCCAATTCATATTGGATAATTCTCATAACTTGGCTTCAAAAACCCAGATCATTCTTCCTTCACTACTTTGCCTTCCTTCTTGTAATTCAGATCCTTTCTTCTACCAACTAACACATTGGCCTTCACCTCTAAGCTCTTTCTGTAAATTTCTATGCTTGAATCTTAAATCCATGAGTATGATTCTAAAGTACACTTCAAAACCCCTTAAACTTAAGAGTAAAGATAGAAATCCTATATCATCATCCTAGCCTTCTTATTGCAAATCATCCATTAAGCTTAAATAAAACCTATAATCTATTACAAATATGAGTTCCAAATGTGCTAAAAGGACAATATAAAGTGAGCACATTAGGAGACCATGTATTTGAACATTTATTTTAACCTTCTTTACCATTATTCTTCCAAGGGAAATGCCTGGTCCCTACCTCTTGAAGGCTAGTAAGCCCCCAACCAATGAAAAAGGCAATCTATGTAGCGCTCCTAGAGTTTCTTCCCTTGTTTGGAACTTAACCATGTAAAAATTCTTGTACATGTGAAGAGCATGTGCATGTGCATCAATACTCCAGAAATTGTTGAAGTATTGATTCATCCACTCGATGGTAAATACCCTATCATCCATCCAGTATCCTAGAAAAAAAACTACGCTCAATCCCCACCAATTATTTTGATATCTTCAAGTGTCAGTTTCATCACATCAACTCTGTATTGATTCCTTGTGGCTCATTCTCTTCCTCTGAGTATTCAAAACCTGGAAGTGTGTATAAATATTTTGAGATATCCAATGATTCTAAGTCACTCATGATACAAATGTCAAAACTACCACCATAGATGACGACATGCCAAAGCTTGATGAGACATTTAAAGGATACATTCGGGATCCTCTAAGTGACATGACAGGTCCTATGGCTAGGGCAAGAATAAAGCTTAGAGATATGACTTTGAATGCTTTGATTGATCAGTTTCATGATGAATAATTGAAGAACAAATCAGCAAAGTCTTGGATTACTTGTTCAGGAGTGTCGAAGTATTGAAGGCATCGTGAAGAACACTATACTTTTTTCCCACTTGATTTTTTTAATGAGGTAGTGTGATCATTGTAAATTATTATTTTTTGAAATTAATCCATTAAACTCGCCCATGTGGGCTTTGGAAGAATTTAATTTTGGCTCTATGTTAATCAGGGTTTACAATTTTCAGTTATGATTTGATTAGAATTAGGTTTGGTAAGGTTAGATAAGACAATATTCTTTCAAGGCTCTGCTCGATGAATTTTGGCCACATCCCTTCTTATTTTAGGTATTTTAGTTAGATGTGGTTTCAACTTCTTAAAGCTGCCATAAGTTTCTGATGGGAATTATCAAATCCTGTTTGTTTCTGTTTAGGGTTGGCCAAACCATACCCTATAAACAGGGAGGCCGTCCACAAATTTTATATACTTTTTTTTATCAATCATATATTCAGAATTTGAGTTATTACTCTTTACTTCCAAGCGATCCATTGTCGCTTAATCCCGCGGGTTAAATACGTTAGCAATACCCTTCAAATATGTGAGCTAATCCCGCGGGCTAGTTAGTGAGCAATTTGTGCAGCTATGGTTAGGATTTTGGGAGAGATTCCCTTAATTGCAGTCAAGAAATTATCAAAATTCCGCAATCCAGAGTCTTTGTAGGAGATCCATATTAACTCATTTTTGAACTGTTTATGTTCCTCACACTTTTTTAACTGCAATCTGTGATGGATTTATTGTTCTTGTAATCGCATTGAATGAGGTCCTATTTATAACCCCAGATATAAGATCTCTCTGTAACTTCCTTCTTGAGATTGGAGTACACTTTGTTTGTGCTACCCAATGGCGTGCACCCGAGCATCATTGAAAACTCAGGTTCTGGCATACACCCCCATACCCGAGCGAAATCTATTAACACCTCACATCAGCAAATCGAATCGTTGAGCACTTGGAACAGTCCGTTGAGCCCCGGAATCACCTCGCTTGGAATGCAGAGAGAATTAATCACAAAAAATTCCCCGAATGAACGACGATCCCAAGACAAGAGACTCATAATGTGGGCCACAATCACGCATTTCACCAACTATAAGTAAACATGAGAAATGACGAAGAAAATAAGCTACAAAAAGGAATAAAATGGATATAAGAAGATTCTGACTTGAGCGATAGAGCCTAGTCACGGGGACTCCCCTAGGGTTTTATTTACAGGTGATCGGGATAATCAAGCACATTCACGCCAATTATAGAAATTATGCTGGGCCGGAAGGAATTCCCCACATCAGTGTCGTTGTCTGTGGGGAAGATTTTTTTCTTTCTAGGTCTTCATAACGCCTGAAAAGGCCATAATCTAACCCAACACATATCATGATGCAAGAACTGTCCCAGAGAAGTGAGTTGTTATGCAACAAAGCAACACATGCATGCATTAAAGAAGAGGAACACAAAAAACTAGTTAAAGGTACCCAAACACGGAAAATCACCCCTCCTGAACACCCCTAGCAAAAAGGTACACTACGACATACTAGACCAAAATCCAAAGAGGGGAGCATAATATTGGACCTTGATTACATGATTGAAAACGTATAAATATATATTAAAAACAATGAAAGGGGAAGTGACATTTTACTCTCGAAATACACACATATACATGCCACATTTCCTTGAGCGTCAGAGCTTCCTCTCTTGAGCGAGCTGCTATGCTCGAAGAGGCAAGGACTCGACACGGTCTAATTCGGGCACTATCATTACTTAGAAGGAATTTTCCACACCAGTGTAAGTTGTTAGAGACGTGAACTTCACCTCGGGGAAACCATGTGCTGATGTAATTTAACAAGAACATGTTTTGAAACTTAAATAAGAACTTGGCAAGGGGGGAAGCATGAACTTAGCTAAACATAAATTGTAGTTCTGCCAATGTTGAAGTTATGAGCATAGTCGAAACAGATACATGAACTTTCTTGTAACTCTACACAGCACTTTGTGAACGTTTGGCTTAAATTAAGTTATCCCTATTAATTTCTTATGGCAGGATCTTCATCATTGACCGCATATTGTGGGATTAGTGCTATCAACTAAATTTGGTGAGAACATTCTCTCTGACTGCATGTTTGCAGGATCTCTAGTCAGTAAGTATATTCCCCTATCGTGGATTTTTTTCCACTTGGGCTTCATTATTGGCATGTGATCATCATCACCCTGGGCCCTCATCCATCCACTTAGGGGTATTAATTTGTTCACTTAAGGGTATTAATTAATCCACTTCATGTATTTTCACCCATTAGGAGGTAGATTTCCCTCTTTAGGGATTTTATCCCTTAGGGAGACCTTGTCATAGAGAAACATTCGTCCCCTTTAGGAATTTTTTCATCTCTTAGGGAGAACTTTTGTTGCAAGGAGATCGTCTTATGATGAGATGTCTCTTTAATGTGAAATGGCTATCCTCTTATGATATTTCAGTAGTGTGGAGATTGTGTTCTGATAGGAAGTATCTTTAATAGCCCTATAGTTCCTCTTAGGGTGAACTACTCCTCGGCCATCAAATTATAAAAAGTAGAGTGTTTCTACCCTATAGCCTTTTTTGTGGGAAGCAACACCCTGGCTGGAACACGATATTGTCATTGCTGGGAGCCTTGACTCATTGAATATGAAATAGACGCTCAAGCTTCGAAGTACGGGTCCTTCTTCTCAAGTAGTTTCTAATATGCTCGGCAATGTTTGGTAATAAGATAACTTCAATTGTAATCCTTGTGGTTTATATACTTCAGAATCCTGAATGAACCCTTTTTAATTTTACTTTTTTCGCTATTTATTTCCCTTTTTTCAGAGAAAATAATCCTAGGGTTGCTATGAACAGGTCCTTTGTCAATCATGTGGAATGAAAGTATCATCACTTGAAACTACATAGGACGATATCCAATCCTTGAATTTTCTGAGAACAACTATTTATCCTTCGGATTTTACGGATTGTGAGAGTCGATCCTCAACATTTTAGCTTAAAGAATGTGAGAGCCAATTCTCAACAATTAGATTAAAAAATGTGAGAGCTGATCCTCAACATTTTAACATTTAAGAATGTGAGAGCGAATCCTCAATGTTTTGGCATTTTACAATGTCAGAATTGATCCTTAACGTTTTGACATTTAATAATGTGTGAGCCAATCCTCAATGTTTTTCCATTTAAGAATGTGAGACCCGAAGCTCAATGTTTTGGCATTTAAGAATGAATCCTCAATCTTTTAGAATTTAAGAATATGAGAGCCGACCCTCAACGTTTTGGCATTTTAGAATTTGAGATCTGATCCTCAACGTTTTAGCATTTAAGAATGTGAGATATGATCCTAAGTGTTTTGGCATTTAGGAATGTGAAAGCCGGTCCTCAACTTTTTGGCATTTAAGAATGTGAGAGTTGACCCTCAATGTTTTGGCATTTAAGAATGTCTGAGCCGATCCTCATTGTTTTGGCATTTAAAAATATGAGAGCCGGTCATTGGTGTTTAGCATTTATGAATGTGAGAGCCAATCCTCAATGTTTTTCCATTTAAGAATGTGAGAGTCGGTCCTCAATATTTTTGCATTTAAGAATGTGAGAGCCGATCCTCAATGTTTTGGAATTTAAGTATAAAATCAGAAGAGATAATCTATACGTGATCATCATCAGAATCTCAAAATACAAGCTATATACTTAAACAATTTCTCTCTCTCTCTCTCTCTCTCTCTCTCTCTCTAATTTTAGAGTATTTAGTTTGTCTCCTTTATCTCCAACACTTTCTTCGTATTCATCCTTGGAGGGTAATCCATGCTCCAGCGAGGTCATTTGAAAATTGACTAATATATATATAGTATTCCATGCACGAGAAGTATATGTTTAATAATACCTTTTAATTTGTTGGGCCAAATCTTTAAAGTGCTCTTCTAAGAATTTGAACCCTATTCCATTTCTTATAACTTGTATTTGACCTCCAATGGTGCCAATTGTTCTCCTTAGCACAAGGACATAGTATAGCAAGACTATGGATCCCGTTGTACATATTTTTTTCATGTTGTTTCCATCGATCGACAAGAACAATCCATAGTCTCTTCCTGTAATTAAGAAGTTCTTTGCATTCATTACAAATACTCACAAGAAGAGATGAAAGCTTAGCTTTCCTGGTTTGCTTTTGAGATTCCATCTTCCAAAGTTGAATGGAGCTTAAATTCTTGATGATGTTACTCGGTTAACTCATGATTGTTTGGGAAAAAGTTGGAGAACAATGGTTTCCTCTTAGATGTCGATCATTTCACCAATTATTAATGCATGTTCCCGATAAACAAAATGCGCTTACTATTGCCAATAAACTCTACCTACTTAAAGAAAATAATAAGAAAATGGCATACTATAAAGAATTTTGTCCGAGATAAGCTGTCAAGCATGAAATCTCGATCTCAACCGCTTAGAATGTAGAAAGTGGCTATGGATCATAGAGTAAAGTTTTCAAACAAATACAACGGTCGGATTGTGCAAAATCACTGATATACTAGCACTTTGGGGAAGCTTTCAAATAGGAGATCGGAATTTCAACACACTTCTAAGCATCACCCAACATAAGTTCACAGACCATTATCTCTCATGTTAAGTTGACGGTGTTATAAAATTAAGCATATTTCTTCATATTAAGTTGCACAACTTAAGCTTGTAACTTCAACTTCAAGAGGATTAAACAAAATAACTTAATATTGTTTAATTTTCTTGTGATTATCTTCCTTGATCATCATAGTGAGGATGTCATCTTCAGCTAAATGATGGATCAACTTTGGTTATCATCTTTATTCAGATGATGGATCATCTGCAAGCTTGGGTCATCATCCAAGTGATGGATCCATCTTCGTTCATAATTTTCATCTAGTTAAATGATCTTGTTCAAACTTCCGCCATCATCCAGGTGATGGGATAATTTTCATCTAGATGATGTATCATATTCAGACATTATCTTCATTCAGATGATGGATCATTTTTAGGCATTATCCTCATCAAGATGATGAATCATCTTCGAGCATCATCTTCATCCAGATAATGGATTATCTTCAAGATTCAGGTGGTCATTTTTGGCCATCATCTTCATCCAGATAATAGATCATCTTCGACATCATCTTCATCTAGATGATAGATCATCTTCAAGATTCAGTGAATCATCTTTAAGACCAGGAATCATCTTTGGCCATTATCTTCATCTAGATCATGGATCATTTTCAAGTTTCGGCAATCATCTAGGCGATGAGATCATTTTAGGGCATTATCTTCATCTGGATGATGGATCATTTTCAAGCTCTGGATATTAATTTGGAAAAAGAGCTTTGACAAAGAGCTTAAACAAGGAGCTTTAACCATCTAGATGATGTGATCATCTTCAACCATCATTATTAGCCAGATGATGGGATAATCTCATGTATAAAACCATGTAGAATATGAACATTATATTAAATATAAAATAATTTTGAATATGTACATCATACCTATCGTTTAATCATATAAAAAATTGAGCAGATATGCATATCATATGTTAAAGCTTAAGAATTAATGCTACAACAGGCATGGCTAGCATCAATGTTCATGCTTAAGAACCAATGTCACATCACGCGTAATGGTGACATCAATATTCATTCTAAATTCCCAAAATCAAACATCAATTAATACATATTGCATAATTAAAGCTTACAATAGAAGCTACAAGCATACACAACAGACAATACATATATCTAAGTAAATAAGACCAATTTAGTTGCTTGTCGATTTGAGTTTGCGACTTTCACGTCCAAGAAATCTAAAGCATTGATTAAAATTGTGTCTCATTGGGCATGCCAATTGACGCGTCATAGATAAGACAATGGCATCAGACTTTAGACTTCTTACTATCATGATCATGACCTGCAAAATAAAGCCCTCGGTGGTGAATTGGGGGAGAAGCTCTAACTCTCAAGTTAGGTCCTATATCAAGTGTGATCAAGAATGAAAGAATATAATATCAGATTACTTCAATATTTATAGGGGTTGATCCCTAAGAATTCTCCTAATCATGCTGAGATAAATGTACACATTCCATGTACGAATAAGTGTCTTACCATAGTATAATTTTCATATATACAGGATTCCATAAATATATTTGGAGAAGGACTATATTTCTGTAGATAGATTCAGAGTTGGAAATCTTACCTTGTATTGAGTTTTGGCCCAATGGTATTAGCAAAATACAGTGGCATGTGCTTCAGTCTAGATTGTGGGCTTCGACCTATCCCCATCAGAGTGTAATCAACTCTTTTCTTCCTTGGGAATTTAGCACTATAGATCATATTCCCATACATCTTCATTTAATAGGGTGGTTGAAAGAAGACATATACACTTTTTGCAGGTTTCAAGATCATTCATGTACCAATCATACCTTACTTTAAAAGTGTCTGATTCTCTATATTATTCTTCTAATCCTAGTCCTCATAAAACCAAGTTTAGTTGTAGATCATTTACCTGTCTATTTTTAGGTTATCTTATCGGTAAAAAAAATCTTATAAAGTTTATATTTTAACAAACAAAAAGATCACCACTACTAGGGATGTTGTTTTCCTTGAAAACATCTTTCCATGCATTTCTCCACATATTCCACTCCATTCTGATCCCAATGTTCATACTTCTGATCTGGTACCTCATGTTCTCATTGATCATCCTAAAGTTTCAGTCTGTATTGATCTTATCACACACAAATCCCCTATCTTCACTTCTGACCATCCTGCTTAAAACTTACATCTTATTCTCGATGATTGGATTGTTGATAGTGACACATGCTCACATATGTGCAGTAATTCTCTGACGTTCACTTTCTTGAGACCATTAACAAAAAAACCTAGTATATACTTTCTTGATCACTCAATTGTTCTTGTGAATTATGCTAGTTATCTCAAACTGAATAGTTGTGTTGATTTAACTAAATGCTTGCATGTTAAGTCTTTCAAATTTAATTTTCTATCATTTGGAAAATTATCCAAACAAATTGAGCTTCATTTTAACTTTTATCTTACATTTTGCCTAATATAGGACTTCAAGACTTATTTTTTCATATGTATGGCATC
>JAULKK010229802.1:0-15523 GCA_032355705.1 Rubia peregrina
TACGTGCATTTGGCTTTGTTCAACGGAAGACTGATTACTCTTTTTTGCTAACTCTCGTGGTTCGATTTCTTTGCATGTGTTGGTTTATATGGATGATTTGGCGATTGCAGGTAGTTCTTCGCCGCTCATCTCTAAATTCAAGAAATACTTGAGCTTTAACATAAAGGATCTTGGTGCACTTAAGTATTTCTTGTGTATAGATATCATTAGACGACCAGATGGAATGTTTTTTCAAATAAGAAAAATATGCCGTTGACATTTTATCAGATACTAGTTTGTTGGCTGCAAAACTGGAAAAAAATTGATGTAACAATAGCATGACCTTGCACGTGTAGAGGATCCACTTTACAATGATTCAGAGAATTATCGGCATCTAGTCAATCTTATTTACCTTACAATTACACATCTTAAGCATAGTTATTCGATGCATACGCTTGCAGAGTTCATGAAGTCACCTTGTGTTCCTCACTAGCAATCTACACTACGGGTTATACACTAATTGAAGAGTCATCTTGGTCATGGTTTATTCCTCTCTTCACGTAGTTCTTTACAATTGACTGCTTTCTGTGATTCTGACTAGGCTGCTTTCCCTATCACACGACGTTCATTTTCTAGTTATTTTGTGATGATCGATGAGTCTCCAATTAAATGGAAGACGAAGAAGCAACCTACGGTTTCTCGTTCTTCTGTTGATGCAGAGAATCGTTTCATGGCAGTTTCTTGTTGTGAGTTATTATGGCTTAAGTCTTTGTTTCAGGATGTAGGTGTTGCGCATTCTGCCCCCATGTGATTATTTTGTGATAGTCAATCTCTTCTTTATATTGTTGTTAATCATGTGTTTCATGAATATAAGAAGCACATAGAGGTCTACTATCATTTTGTCAAAAATATGGTACAACCCAGTACCATTGTTACTTATCACGAAAGCTTTTGGACATAATCGGTTTCAATTACTACTTGGAAAGTTGGGCATTCTTGATCTACATGCTTCAACTTGAAGATGAGTATTGAGGAAAAGGAATATTTTGTGAGTATTACTTTATTTGGATTAGTATCCTTTTCCTTATTTACTTAGGTCTTTTGTAACATTATATAATGTATCACAGAGCATGAATACAATTACAACATTACACCCTTATTTTCCACATATTCCTATTATGGAGATGAATCGTGATATGATTGTCTTCATCTTTTTGTTTGAATTCATGAACATGTGGGGATAATGGAAACTAAGGCTGGTTATGCTGACCCTCAGATTGGGACAGATAAGCTATCCGACCCAAATTGACTTAAAATTTTGGGTCAAATGAGTTAGATCAGGTTAAAATTCGACCTAAATGATAGTATATTATTTTATAATTTAATAAAATAAGGTTAATAAGTTTTAAATGTATTAATATTTAAATAATAAATAAAATAACAATCTATTTTTATATAATTTAAAATTAGAATATTTAATTTTATTTAATTATAAACTATTCACGTAATATAGAAAACAAATTATTTTCATTTTGTTTAGTTAGAATACTTCTAATATTTCATTAATAATATAATTTTACTAAAATTTATTCATATATTTAAGAATATATATTTCATATTTTTAATCAATATATATTTTATAATTAATAGTAGTTTTACAACTTTATTTTTATCTATATAATTTTTTCAATTATGTTAAACTTGATATAAATATAAATAATTAAGGTTGTTCAAATTGCCCAATCCAACTCGTTTTGACCTGGCTCATATGAGCCGGGTCTATGGGTAGGCATATGTTTGATTTTCAAATGTTTCATTCTATTCGATTTGGTTTTATCGGATTAACATTTTACAAAGCCAAAACCAAACAATATATGGAAAAATCAAATTTGGTTTTTCGGCTTTCTGTTTCAATTCAAATATATATTTGAATAAGCCAAATTAAATAAGGGCTAGCAAATAAAAATGTAAAATCTTTTTTTAAATGAGGCACATATTTTCTTATGTTGTACAGACATTTAACAAGTATAATGTGCTTAAGCATCAACCCTTGATTTTCTACATTCTTCCAAATAGTCAGTTGTTTACTAAGAAAAATATACCATCCCATAAATCAAAGAACAACGAAAGCTGAAAATGCAGCCTTGATAATCAAGGCAAAATTTGTAATTCAGAACCAAAGCATACAGTCGAATACATTGTTGAAAAAACATATAAATAATTTATACTTTTTGTTCGTAATTCACAACCAAAGAATAATTAATAGAATATATTTAATTCTGTTATATATTATAATTCAGTTTTCAGGTCAGTTTTTGGTTTATTCTAGAAACAGGAAAGCAAACCATAAACCAGATTAATAATTCGATTTAATTGGTTCAAATATTTGAATATTAAATTTGATTTGGGTTATTTAAATTCAGATTATTCTATTTCTTCGTTTAGGTTTTTGTTTTTTGGTTTTAATGTCCACCCCTAGTCGGGTCATTCAATGTCCCATTTGAGTCAAATTAATTTGGGTCGAGTTAGAAATGGGCCGGATTGAAATTTGACCAAAATTGACATGTTTGAACCGTTTGCATACTTGCCCCATTTGTTTGAGAAAAATTCATTCTTTAAAAAATATCATAAAAAAGAATTAGTTTAATTTAGCATATCCACCATTAATTTTAGGGGTGTTCAAATTGTAGGACCCGAGCCGATCCGATTTGACCTGACCCAAATCAAAACCATATGAAATGAAAGGTTATAAAAAAGAAACATATCAAAAGAGTGGAATGGTAATGAGGCGCCTAGTTAACCTGCATTGTAAGTACTTGCAATTATTGAGGAATAAATGGGTTAAGTCATTCGAGGCACATGCAATTATTGAAATATATTGTGGACAAAACAAGAATCATGCAAGAAAAAGATGCAACGCCCTACTTATCCTTTTATAGCAGTAACTTAGTAACTCAACATGTTCATAATTGAGTTACCTTAATTTCAAGAAACCTGGATCTAACTTTCTCCTTCGCTCGTGGGTGAAAACAAAGAACTACTATTACGTAATCACAATCGGCTTCACTCAGCTTCTGGTCCATCTCGTACCTAACAATTATAAGAAAGGGAGAAGAATATAGACTGTTAGTAATGGTGATATATAAGAAAAAGAGAGGAGGCAATTTTATGTGCAGTAAAAGTGCTAAAAATGTAACCAAATTACATGACAAGTTGACCCAAATTGGTAGATTATGCTCATAAATAAAATACAACTATATTTTACAATTAGTTTCGTTTGTAAATTTGTAGGAACGCTGAAATATCAAAAGTATGGTGGTACTCCAAAGTCCAGTCCAAACCCTTCATAATACTTGTAGAGAGGCTTGGTATCACCATATCTAGAATGACATCTAGTTGTGAAGCCGATGCTCGTGACTTGTCGTCAAAGGAAACAATGATGCACACATTGGAATCTCTTTCTTTCTACAGCCAGAGAACACTTCATGCTACATTAAGAAGATTAGAAAAAGGAGTAAATAAGATGCCTCACGACAATTTTCCAATGATGTAAATGAGTAAATATCCTACAGTACAACATTATATTTCTTATCATGTTGATATTCAAATGTGGAAGATACACTTTCGATTTTGCCTTAAATTTGTCTTTCATGGATTCCCATGTTTTACCCACGGTTTTACAAATTGATTTCACATACAACCTTTTTCTCTTAGCAATTTCCTGAAAAAGAAAACTTATGAGCATAAAAATCATTTTTGAATGTAAGAAAATTGTGACTTATACATTACCTTCGGTATATGGAAATGAAAAACATAGGGACTGATGTGAAATTGGCAGCTATTCTCCTCCGAGTGTTGATTCCTCTTTGAATACATGCACAGAACAAGTGAGTGAAACAAATTAATTAGCATTACAAATATTATGGCGGTCGAGAAAAGAATCCAATGGTGACACCCTCAAGTGCTGATTATTCTCAGAGTTTGCCCATAACTCCGTGCAACCTCGAAAAACATTCCAGTTGTTCCTTCTTTGGCTTTTTTGAACTTTGAATCCGCCTTTATTGGTCCCAATTCCTTCTACTAACAAGATTTGGAGTTCGATGCGTTCAATCTAGTACAATCCTTGTGAATAGCCTTCAATATCCTCTATCATCCTTGCGAATGGCCTTTAAATATCTACTACCACTCTCGTGGATGGTCTTCCACCAAAGGAAATGGAAAAGAAGTCACGAGCAACCTACTAATCAGTTCAAAGAGGAATATCTAGGCACCCGTAAATACAAAGTGTCCATTAGTTATCAATTCTACAAAATGCGGGATTGAGACAAGAAAACCGAAAGTGGTCTGCCAAACCCTTTGTCGTGAGAACCTAACTAAAACTAGAAATCAACCAAACAAAATATGATAATAAATGTGATAAATGCATCGGCTAACGCTGCATAATGGTGCACATAAATCCCCCCACACTTAAACCTTTACTCGTCCCCAAGTAAACAAAAATAAGAAAAGTTCTAAGTGAAATGTAGCATGTAAAGAGAAGTTAGCCAATACATCAGCTTATTCCCAAGCTACCCTAATTACCCCAAAGAAGTAAAAATCTCACAACTCTCACACTTCCCAAAGTTTCTAAAGTAACCTAACCATCCCAAAATACTGTGAAGAAAAAGGTAAGCATAAGAGATGAGTGTTGAACTAGCTTCCTCCCCCGAAGAAACCGCCGATGAAAATCAAAGAGATGTTGATGAAGAAACTGCCGGAGATGGCCAAAATATGTTAAAGTTCCATTTCAAATTTCTCTAATTTTGTCCAGGAGCCCTTTCATGTTTTCATCCTAGCATTCACATATGTTGAGATCACCATCTCACCTTTTTCCGCACAACCTCTCAATTTTACCTAGGTTTTTCAACCTAGCCGGGCCTTAGCCTCTAATTTTTACCTAGGCCATTCGACCTATCCGGGATTCACTTCTCATTTTTTCCTAAATTGCCCTTTTGGGTTTCCAAATTAGCTGAGTATATGTATTTTTTCATTTTTAATTTTTTTTGTGAACCACAAATTTCCCGAAAGGTGGGCTTCATACTACAAAAGATAGTGAAAAACAAAAATTACACCACTATATTTTTGGAAAACACTCCCAATACAACTACCAAAAAGGTGTCCCCACTCCTAAAAACAACCCACTAGAAGTTAAACATCCAAATGGGGTAAATACCAAAACAAAGAAAAAACACAGTCATCAACGCTCATCCCAACAAGCAGTAATCATAAACTAAGTTGCAAGCAAATGAGATACTACCATAGGAATGTTCCAACTCCTCCCCTTACATTTAGTTAATGCATTGTCCCCAATGCATATAAACAAGGGAAAGGTTGGAGTCACTGGGAAATGCTCAATGTCACCTCTGAAATCTGGCCTCGTTCCCTTGTCCGCTAAGATCTGGATAGTAGTAGCCTTCCCCAATGCCTGATGTATGGAACCTGTCACTGATCTCCCTGATGAAATCCTATGGATGTCTCATATCCTCGGTCAAGTAAAGCACTTATCCTTCCACCCTGTTCGATCGGTCTGCTGTATCTCACTCATAGCGATTTAACTTCATGTCAAGCCTGTGCACTTCATTCCTAATCATGAAGATGAATTTCTCCAAGGATTGAGCCCAGTCTATTCCATGCGGCTGATGAGTCTACATAGGATAAGAATAGGCCGACTGAAATCCTGAGGACTCATGTTCCCTGAATAAGCTATACTCTGGGTGCTTCCAAGGGTGACTCTGATGCTTGGAATGGCCCAATACACTGTGCTTTGATGGCTCAGGCTAGGTAAGGTCCATGGCTAGACTATGAAAAATATTCATAGTGGGACAAGATGTTGTGCCTGTGAGAGCTACTAGTGCTATGCCTGCATAAGGATAAGGCTTCTCATGAAACTAAATGACCCCGAATGAGGGAATGTTCCTCCAAATACTTGTCTGAAAGTAGGCGATGGTGTTATGGGGTGCTTAACAACTTGCGACAACATCATCTGTGAGAATGCTGGCTGTGGTGGGACAACCTGCTGCTAAACGGGCACAAACTGTGCGGAAAATACTGGGACCTACTCTTAATCGTCCTTATCCTCCTATTCGGAGCCATCCCCCTCTCCCGGGTACTGACTGCCCAAAACCACCTCTGAACCTGCATCTGGCTCAATGATAAGGTGTTGCAATTTGAACTTCTTTTCCAGAGCAGTCTTCAAACGCTGGGATAACCTCATGAACTTATTTCCCTTATATATCCAGAAGATAATTCCATACTCTTACAATATTAGCTTCACCTCATCCATCACCCGTAGAGTGAGTGTATAGGGCGCTTCCAGGTTCACCCTCATCTCATCACTCACCGGAAGGCCATAGTAATGAACTATAAGTGAAATCATACCTCCTATATCTAACTTCCCAGTACGGGGGATAACTTGATGCAGCGAGTGACAAAATACTCTAAGAGGTCGGGACAAGCCCTACCTGTACAGATAGACCATAGGATCATGTAATATCTTTCGGTGGCAGTAGTGGCTTTCCCATGAAAACCAACTATCACGGTCACCTTGTTGGCTACGTGTCTTAGTGCCGGATGCACTATATCATTGTTCTTCATTTTCTTATCCTTCAATCGGCGGGTGATGCTTGCCTAGAAAACATATAAGTCATAACCTGCATTCGTCTTATTGTAATCCTTCACATCCATCTGTTTCTTACATATGAATATTTCTGACAACTGAGCATAAGTTATGCCCCACGGAACATCTCCTAAATGGAATCTAGTAGATTTTCCCATCTGCCTGTTATTATCCTTGGCAATAGTAGACTGGAACTCTAAGGTATATCTTGTATATATAGGGGCTGACACAGTCATAAACTCTCGCAAACCAATCCTACCTAGTAGGACCTTGATAGGTTTGTAGAGTTTGAGACTTTTGAGGGTCTCTTCATCTACAAACTTCATCTCTTGCATAGGGCACCCTACTAGGTAACCCCACCATTCCTTCTGATCCCAAGAGAGGGAGATCAACCCCATAAATGGTACACTAGGGTTCTCCCCTCTGTTTACAAGCTTTGATAAATGCACGAAAGTAAAGCACAAACACAGATAGAATCTCTAGTAAAGTCTTCTAAGCACAAATATAAAAAATACCCCCCGAGCAAAAAAATATCATCAACCATAATATTCCAACCATGCAAACATCACAACAGAAGAATTCCAAAACATTCAATTCTTCAAGAGAGAAAAAATTGGCCAAGTACCTCCAGTGCCGAATATGGTGATATATTTGCTCGAGGATTGTGCGGAATCCCTCCTAAAATGAGTCAAAATAGCTCCAACACCGGGAATGGACAAAAAAATTGAGTTCTTTGGGAGAAAATCTCAATTCTGACTGAGACACGTATCAATTTTTTAAGGAAATTTGTGAGGTTTCTGTGGTCAAGGGCTAGTGAGTTTAATAGAGCTCGGATGAAAACTTTTTTGATACCTAATGAGGGTGAATTAGATGAAAATTGAGGGAGTTATGGGAAAAATAGTAGAGAGGTGTGAATTGGGAACTTAGGAGAGGAAGAAGAATGAGATGTTTGTGTGAGAGGTTGGGCACTGGAGGGGTTTAGATATGTAGGAAGGCCAGGTTTGACAGGGTGGAGAGGGAGGTGGCACGGATCCAAAGGGATATCATTGCCAACATGTGGCGTGCCAGGTAAGGGGGGTGGAGGTTCGTGCCAGGCTTGAGATGGCATGAGCTAGCCTCGTGCCAACACTGACGTGGCTCCTGCGTCATGCTTGCCTGGCTTCAGTGTCAGCCTCATGCCAATGGCCGATGGAACGGCCCATGCCAGGCTCTAGCAGGAGAGACCCAAGCATTTTTCTTCAAATTTTTATTTCCTTCACGTCAGTACCCAAAAACACTAAAACCAAGAGCAGTGTTGTTCTAAATAAAAATTATTGACCGTATTTTTTGAAAATACACAACGAAAAATTCACACTCCCAATTTTTTTAAACATTTTTTAAAATAGAAAATATAACATATAGCACTGCATTTTTACAGTTGTGCTCACAACTTATTATTTCATGCATTTTTTTGAAAACTCAAAGGAAGAGTTTGATGGGTCACCGGAATCACCATCCTTGACACCACCAACAACCAAGTCCTTGTGGACGGGTCTCCACATTACCTTAGGCTTACCCTTAATCTTTGGCGAGACATACAAAACATGTCTATCTTTCTCAGTTTTTGATACATTCTTGTTAATTTTGGGAATCAGAAGAGTTAGGATTAACTACTTCCTTAACCCGCTTCTTTTCTGCTGCCAGCTAGTGTGCAATGTCGGAGGCAAATCATCTTTAATCACACCAAAAGAACATGTTTATCAATAATTGTATCATTACACGGTTCACTCATACAAGATAGAGCATGCAAGGTTTTAGTGTCGGGTAACACCTCTTCATCTTCAAGAATCTCATTAAGGAATTTAACATTTTCAATTCATCAGGTTAAGCACGTTCCTCACACAAAGTTATGCATTTCCAAACAAGAGATGGACTAGGTGAATCATGCTTAGACTTGTAAATATCTAACCTAACTTTATACATTCATCCTTTAGGGTTAGTGATCCCGAATGAATATAGATCTTAGTCCTTAATGTTTGAGAAAAGGTGTCCACAATGAAATCGAGGGTTCACCACCATCGTGCCCTACATCAAGGACATAAAAGTCCACCGGAAACACTAATTTTGAACTCGGACCATCACATCCTTCACTAGTCAATGGGGACTAGCTTGGGAGTGATCGGCCATTTGGACGATTACCCTAGTCTCGTAAGGTCACCTATTTCTAAGTTCTCATAAATTCATGAAGGAATGAGATTAAGGACATAGGATGTTTAAAATGACCTTCGATATTTTCTACCATTCTTACGAATGGCCTTCAAACATTTACTACCACCCTCGCGGATGGATTTCCACCAAACAAAAGGAAAAGGCACTATCGAGAAACCTACTAATAAGATCAAAGAGGAAGATCTAGGCGCCCGTGAATACAAAGTGTCCATTATTTCTATTAAGTATACAAAATGTGGGAACTAGACAAGGAAATCAAAAGTGGTCATCTAAACCCTTTGTCGTGCAAATATAACTAAAACTAGCAATCAACCAAAAAATTATAATAAATGTGTTAAATGCATCGGCTAATGCATCCATAACCGTGCACATAAAATTTTCCATGTTCTTGAAAGTAAGTGTGGATTGTTAGAAAAAATGCTCATTAATGTATATAATCTATTCTTATGAATGGTTGATGTGAGGCTTGGATACAATAGCCAATACAATCCCTCTTGATCTCTTTACCGAAAATATTTAGTTTTCAGATATTCATTCAGTATCAATGTATAGCTAGTGATGAATTGGTATTATCTGCCAATTGGTACATTAAAATCATCTTTTGTAATTTCTTCCTTGCTTTAGTTGTTTTATCACTAGGGATTTTTGTTTTGACTAGATCGATGTGGAATTATGTCAGAGCAACATAAGAATAAGAAGTAGGGCTATTGAAGCGGTAGTACGATTTGGATTTTTTGACCAGTTAGATTGTCTTTTCCTCTTTCCATTTCAGTCCAAATGTGATCACATGTTTTCTTTAGCACCTTCAGTTTGTGTCCATTTTGGTTAATCTATTTTTTACCAAGTTATGCTGGATTTTTGTGTTCCGCGTATAGCAAATGCTAAAACATGTTGATCCAAGGTTTCTTGAATTGGTGCTGAAGAGCAAGAACTCCATTCTCCTCGAGTTTATCCCTCTGACTTCAAATTGTCATTGCGTGACAGAGTTTTTATAAGTGATAAAAAATATAGCTTACCAATATTGTTTTTTTAAAATAGTTTATCGATATTGTTAAGTTACTGTATCACATTAACTCTGCCTTGTATTTGAAAATTATTTTATGTGTTTAATAATAATTGGTAATTGAGGATGCAACTACCAGGCGTTATAAAAGGTTTCTTGATTTTAGAGGATATGTAAATGACCTGAGCCCTCGTATGCTTGTTCTTCTATGCATTGGCGAAACTAGACCAAAATGTGAGGAGGGGCGAGGTAGGGCAGACCGGATCCTGGGCAGGGGGGCAGGATGCATATTTACCCTTAATTCACCAGAGGTTGGGGGCGGACCGGTGCCATTGCTTCTATGGGCGGAGTAGGCCGACACCCTGTTGGCTCATCTGCGGCATGAGAACTCATTGAAGCTGCATACAGTGCTTTGGATCAACCCATTAGTTATCTTGAACCATCACATCTGCTAAATCTAAAGGTTCTCATCCTTTTCTCTGTGTCTTGTTTGTGCATATTTAATAGTTATTTCTTGATATATATATGTCTTCATTTACTATGATTTTAATATTGAGTTTTTTTACACATTATGAACTATAATTTTCCATATTTTGTAGTAGGAATTTCACATTTTATTTTACAAACCATTATGTAGCTTGAATACTTGTTTTTTACCCTTTATGCGTTGGGTTAGGGTAACAAACTTCTTTTCATGTTAGGGAGGTCTACGTAAGAAACTACGGTTTAATAAAAAAATGTCAGCTTTGTATTAGTGGAGCTTTTAACTTTAAAATGCTTAATTTTTCCAATTAGACATTAGGAGGTTTGATACAAACTATCAACACCATCTAAAATAAGTTCAGAATTACATCCTTTATTGTCAAAATATTTGTCAAAAGACAATGAAATATCCTTTACCTAAATTATGATGTATCATTTGTGACATGGACTCGGCTATGTAGGTCGGGAGCAGGTAAGGGTTTGGTGTGCCTGTTCGTAAAATTTAAGATACAGAGATGTCATTACATGTACAAAAATATTAATTGTTGTTAGTCAGTTAGATTTAGTTCTTTGTGAAACTCTTAGAAATCTTCTGGTGAGAAATTTAGATCTTAAAATCCTATATAAGTAAACAGCAATATGGTAAAGAATGCAATTTAAAGAAATACTTTAGTATAGTACATAATCAGATTTTTCTTACCTAAATCAGATTAAGTAACGCATTTGTACTCGTACTAACAATGGCTAAGACATACTTTTATCGACTTCCATTTCATCAAACCAGATTATTGAGTTTATATAAATAATATGTACTACGTTTTTTTGAGACTGACTAGTCTACACTCTATTTCATCTGGCTCTGACATGATCGACTCAATGTAATTTGAAAAATTCTGACTGCATTAGGCAAAACAATTATGTTGGTTCAAATATTTAATTTAGTGTGTGATATGGGCAGTAACTATGTTTAATTGAGCACCATTATTCATGAGCACTTTCCTCACACATCCCTGGGTAGCGGTCATCACCCCTGCCATAGCTTCACCTCAGCCGCCACCGGCTTTTACCATGGCACCAGCTTCCCAGACTTAGCCGTCTGCTACGCAGGCTCATCACGAGCGAAAACCTAACCCTACACCGGAAGCTGTGCAAAATATGACGCTGCATGCTCTTCCCGTGAAACCAATGCTGCCATCCGTAGCCATGGCTACTCTTGATCCCACGGCTACAATGATGCCTTCAGCTCAAGCTCCGCTACCTCCTCCTTTGGTCGAACTGTCTTATACCCGGAACAATACCCAAAATCGTTGACCTTCAGCCTAACTGAATGATTTTTTTCTACTCTGTTACTAAAATCCTTCCCCACCCCACTGCTACAGTCACTCCGCGCTATCACTATCCTCAGGTGTTCTCTATCATTTAACTGATTTTGTAAATTGCGATAAATTTTCTAGTGTGAATTTTAGAATTTTTGCTGCATTAACGTGTAGTGCTGATCCTACCATTTATTCAGAGACGTCAAAGCATTCTCATTAGCCCAATTCTATGGCTGATGAGATTAATGCTCTTGAGCGTAATGAAAGTTGAACTATGGTTCCTCTTCCTCCGGGTAAGACTTCCATTGGATGAAAATGGGTTTATCGTACCAAGTTTAAGGCTGATGATACTATTGAATGTCACAAACCTCGTCAGATGGTTCTGGGTAATCGTTAGATTAAGGGAACAGACTATACTGAGGCATTTTCTTCTATTGCAAAGATGAGTTATGTTCGACTATTCTTATCTGTTGCAGTCATTCGTGATTGGGAACTTCATCAGATTGCTGTTCACAAAGCTTTTCTACATGGTGACCTTCACGAAGAGGTTTTTATGTGCCATCCTCTTGTCTATACAGCCCTCCTCCCCGACAAGGTTTGTCGGCTTCAGAATTCTCTCTACGGGTTTTGATAAGCTCCATGCATCAGGTTTTCCAAGTTGGCTCAGGTTCAATGCGTATTTGGATTTGTTTAAAGTAAAATTGATTACTCTCTTTTTATGTACTACTGTGGTTCAGTTTCTTTGCATGTGATGGTTTATGTGGATGATTTGGTGATTGCAAGTAGTTCTTCGTCGCTCATCTCTAAATTCAAGAAATACTTGAGCTCTTGCTTTCACTTGAAGGGATCTTGGTGAACTTAAGTATTTCTTGGGTATAGAGTTCGCTAGCAGACCAGATGGAATGTTTATTTCAGAAAGGAAACATTCCCTTGACATTTGATTAGATTTTGGTTTGTTAGCTGCAAAACCAACTGATTTTATGATGGAGCAATAACACAACATTGCGTGGGTAGAAAGACCATTTTAAAATGATCTAGAGCATTATTGACGTCTATTCGGTCGTCTCATTTACCTTACCATTACAAGTCTTTAGCTAAGTCATTGAGTGCATGCGCTTGCACAGTTTATGAAGTCACCTTGTGTTCCTCATTGGCAAGCTACATTGTGGGTTCTACACTACTTGAAGAGTCATAATGGTCAAGGTTTATTCCTCTCTTCACATCATTCTTTACGGTTGACTGTTCTCTTTGATTCGACTGGGTTGCTTTCCCTATCACACGGCGTTTAGTTTTTGCTTATTTTGTGATGATCAGTGATTCTCCAGTTCATGGAAGACCAAGAAGGGACCTACGATTTCTCGTTCTTCTATTGAAGTGGAGTATCATTCCATGGCAGTTGCTTGCTGTGAGTTATTATGATTTAAGCCTTTGCTCCGGGACGTAGGTGATGTGCATTCTGCCAGTCAATATACTCTTCATGTTGCTACTAATCGTGTCTTTCATGAACCTATGAAGCACATAGAGGTGTACTATCATTTTGTCAAATATATGGTACAATCCGGTACTATTGTTACTCACCATATTTGCATTTTTTATTAGGCCACATACTTGTTTTCGAAAGCTCTTGGACGTAATCAGTTTCAGCTACTACTTGGCAAGTTGGGCATTCTCGATCTACATGCTCCAACTGGAAGATGATTATTGAGGAAAAGGAATATTTTGTGAATTCTACCTTTATTTAGATTAGTATCATTTTCCTTCCCTTAGGTATTTTGTAACACTATATAATGTACCCAAGAGCATGAATACAATTATAACATTACCCCATTATTTTCTACATATTCCTAAGATAGAGATGAATGGAGATCTGACCGTCTACAACTTTTTGTTTGAATTCATGAACACATGGGTATACTGGAAACTAAGACCGGTCATGTTAACCGTAGTCCGACCCAAATTGACCCATAATTTTGGGTCAAATGAGTCGGATCAGGTCACAATTCTACCTAAATGATTGCATATTATTTTATAATTTATTCAAATAAATTGAATGATTTTAAATTGAATGATATTAAATAAAAAATAAAATTACAATCTATTATTAAATAATTTAAAATAGGAATATTAAACTTATTAAATTATAAATTAGCCACGTCATAAAGAAAAATACAATTATTTTCATTCTATTTAGTTAAAATATTTTTAATATTTCATTTAAAAAATATAATTTCCCTAAAATTTAATAATATAATTAAGAATATATATTTCATTCTTTTAATCAACATATATTCTATAATTAATAGTATTTTAACTAATTTATTTTTATTTATTTAAATGAATATTTTTCAAGAATGTTAAAATTGTTTATAAAGTAAATTAATTAGGTGTGTTCAAATTGTCTGGCCCAACCCTATCCGACCCATTTTTACCTGGCTCATTTGGGTCGAATATAGGGGTGGGCATCGGTTCAATTTTCAGTTTTTTGATTTATTTGGTTTGGTTTAGTCAAGTTGACATTTTAAAAAACCAAAACCGAACACCAATTTATGTATGGAAAAACTAAATTTGGTTTATTTGAATTTGGTTTTTCGTTTTCAGTTTTAATTCAAATATATATTTGAATAAACCATATTAAATAATTATTTGAAAATAAAAGTGTAAAATCTTTTTTTAAAATAAGGCACATATTTTATTCTTTTCTACAAATAGTTAACAAGTATGATGTGATTAAGCATCAGCCTCTGATTTTCTGCATTATTCCAAGCAGTCAACTGTTTACTAAGAAAAAGATACCAACACATATATCAAAGAACAAGGAAAGGTGCAAATGCAGCCTTGATAATTACGTAGAAATCCGTAATTCACAACCAATGCATAAAGCCGAATACATTGGTGCTAAAAGATATAAATAATTTATATACTATTGTTCGTAATTCAAAATTCACAACCAGAGTATAATTAATAGAATATATTAATTAAGTTATATAATATAATTTATTTGTTGGGTCGGTTTTTGATTTGTTTTTAGAAACCAAAAATCAAACCGTGAACCACATTCATAGTTCGATTTAATCTGCTCCAATAATTGAATATTAATTTTATTTGTGTTATTGAAATTCAAATTATTCTATTTTTTGGTTGGGCTTTTGGATTTTGACTTTTTTGCCCACCTCTAGTTGAGTTGATTAATGTCCCATTTGGGTCAATTGGATCAAATTAAATTGGGTCAAGTTAGATATGAGCTGGATCAAATTTTGACCAAAATCGAGGTGTTTGATCCATCTGCATACTTGTCCCATTTTCTTAAGAACGAACCATTCTTTAAAAATCATAAAAATAATTAATTTAATTTAACATATCCACTATTAATTTTAGGGGTGTTCAAATTACCCAACCCGATCTGATATGACGCAACCTAAATCAAAACCATATGAATGAAATGGTGATGAGAAGCCTCCTCAACCTCCATAGTAAGTACTTGCAATTATTGAATAATAAATTGGTTAAATAATTTGAGGCACTTGCAATTATTGAAATATACTGTGGACAAAATTGGATTCATTCAAGATAAAGAAGCAACACTGGTATATAGGTCATATTTATCCTTTTAAAGAATTAACTTAGTAACTCAATGTCTTCATAATTGAGTTACCTAAATTTCAAGACGGATCCAACCTTCTCCTTCGCTCGAGGGTGAAAATAAAAAACTTCGATTGCGACATCACAATCGGTATCTGGGAGGCCATCTCCGTGCCTCTCAAATATAGTATTTATGGTCTTGTTGCGGCTATACTACTAGAAAGTATATAGTAGCAAGTCGGGGTCGTCCACGAGGAAAAGGGGGTTTTATCGAGTGTTAACATAGTTAAAAAGCACACA
>JAULKK010229911.1:0-15522 GCA_032355705.1 Rubia peregrina
GAGTTTCTTGTCCTCATACTCAGTCACAAAATGGCGCTGCTGAATGTCGTCATCACACAATTTTTGAAAATAGTCTATCTCTTCTGTCCCGTGCGCACCTTCTTACTGTTTTCTGGTAGCACAATTTTCATACTTCTATCTACATAATCATACACTATCTCCCACACTCAGTCACAAGTCTCCATATGAGTCTCTTTTTATAAAATCCATGATTATGAATTTTAAAAACATTTGGTTGTTTGTGTTATCTTTTCCTATGACCATATCGATCCAACAAACTTGAGTATCGTACTTCACCGTGTGTTTTATAGGGTACAACTCTCTTCATAAATGTTATCTACACGTTCCGTCAAACCGTGTTATAGTGCCAATCATGTTATCTTTTATGAAACCACATTCCCTTATTCTGATCATACAAACCCTGTGCCATTCACTCCATTTTCCACCTCTGAGTCTGTACCTCTATCATTGCTCAAACAGGCCACCTCCACACCAGCACTCAATCCTCTTCCGCCACCCCTTTTTCCTTTTATTTCGCCTCCCTCTAGCTGCCCGGATGACTCCTCTCCGTCCATCCCTTCAGTGTCAATTTTGCACCTTCTGCATTCTGGTTGCTGCCTCCAGCTGTGTCTCTGTCAGCTCCGGTGCCCACTGTGCCAGTCGGTTCACCGGCAGAGTCAGTCTCTGTGAACAGTCCGCCAATCACCTCTGTCTCTGGTGCTTATTCCGCGGCTACAACCTCACCCATATATGTTTCTCCCACGCATTATCCCTAATATTTTCATCCAGTTGAAAATAATCAACATTCTATGGTCACTCGCTCCAAAACCAACAATATTAAATCTAAAGATCTTATTCCACTCATCACCTTCTTTCTCCCGCTCAAATTTTTTGGAAAAATCTAAAACATATTCTCGGGCTTCTAAGTTAACTGAATGGGAAAATGCATTGCAAGTTGAATATGGTGCCCTTTTGCGTAATGAGACGTGTACTTTAGATCTGCCTCCCCGTAATGATAACATTGATGGTTGTAAGTGGGTGTACATGATAAAGATTAAAGCAGATGGTTCAATTGAGTGCTATAAAGTGCGTCTTATGACCAACAAGCTTAATCAAGAAGAAGGTGTTGATTATGTTGATACATTCAAGCATGTAGTCAAGCCGACCACCATTCGGCTTGTCTTGTCCATTGCTCTCACTCTTGATTGGCCCTTGTATCAGGTTGACTTTAATAATTTATTTTTGAATAGTGATCTTTCTGAGACAATATATATGTCGTAAACCCCTGGCTTTGTAGATGGTTCTTGACATTCTCATGTCTATCCTCTTCGGAAAGCACTTTAGGGTCTTAAATAGACGCCTCGGGCTTGGTTCACAAAGCTTAGATTATTTCTTTAGAATCATGGCTTCACTCCTTGTAAGTCAGATACGACTTTGTTCATTCACAGACATGGAAAGCAGGCTCTATATATTTTGGTCTATGTTGATGATTTGATTGTCCCTGGTTCCTCTTCTGGTCTCATCACTAAGTTTATTGGTAAATTAAATGATATATTTTCTCTTCGTGATCTTGATCCGTTACATTATTTTATTGGGATTAAACTTACTCGTTCCAAGTTGAGTATTGTTCTCTCTCAACCGAAGTACATTCCATAGATTTTTTACTACAACAAGATGTCTGACGCTAAGCTGATTGCTTTTTCAGCTAAATTTGCATCTCAGCTCACTCGGGCTGTAGATCCCGTGCGCTATGCTCATCTGTATCGCAGTATTGTTGGAGCTTTACAGTAATCCACGATTACTCTTCCTGAGATTTCTTATGAAGTTAATCATGTTTGTCAGTTTATGCACAACCCACTTAGCTGCATTGGTTTGATGTCAACGTATCTTGCACTATTTGAAGGTTCTCTAGATTATGGTCTTACACTTAAAATGTGTACAGATCATCGATTGGTTACCTTCTCTGATACTGGCTGAGCTTCTGATGGTGATGACTGTCGTTCACAACATGACTTTGCTATTTATTATGGTGGTAATCTTATTAATCGGTCATCCAAGAAGTAGCATGTGGTGGCCAAGTTGAGTTCTGAGGTGGAGTATTGGGCTATTGCATTTTCTTCGACAGAGCTTATATCGATTCAGCAGTTGTTACATGAGCTTCAGGCTCTTTTGACGCCTCCGCCTATTCTTCGATGCGATAATCTGAGTGCTACATTAATGTCTGCTAATCCAGTTTTTCATCAGAGATCTAAGCATATCGAGATTGATTATCATTTTATTCGTGAGCATGATGAGGATAATTCTTTTGTTGTTCGGCATGTTCGTTCTCTTGATCAGATTGCTGACATTTTTACGAAGGTTGTTCGTACTGCCCATTTTGGTTCTCTTCTTCCAAGCTTCATGTCGCTCCACCTCCATGAGCTTGTGGGGGGGGGGAAGTATTAGAGTATAATATTATTGAGTTTCTATATCTTTGTTTATTCTCTAAGCAACCCCTTGTATAAATATTTGTTCATATGATGAATGAAATCAGAATAGTTTTCTAGAATTATTATACAGTTTTACAATTATACTTGTAGTGTATTAAATTAGTGTTAGGGTCACGTTTGTAACTACTCCCTTTGTTTCAACTAAATTTGCACATAATTTTTTTCCAATTAAATTCATCGACTTTGAACACATATTTAAATAGACATATGAGCGATAGTATTTGATAAAAGTACTTATATAACCCTATATAAGTGTCAATAAAATGCCAATATAACCCTAGATAATAAATTAAAGTGCAAAAAACCCTTTCCAGTAACTTTTATTCGTAATTTTATGAAAATATATTTTTGCGCTTCTGGAGAAAAAAAATAAATAACTAAAAAATTGGGAATGTCGTTATTGCCCGTAGCATCATTAATATCCCAAATATTACTGTCAGACCACCACTACGCCGCCGCCGTAACAGGTAGGGTTATATCAGCATATTATTAAAACTGATATGGTTAAATCTAATGCATTCCTAAAACGTATAAGATTATATCAACACATTTGTAAAATGTGTAGAGTTATATCTGTCGGAACCAAGTTTTTTTGGCAAGATTCTGGTGGGCTCCTGCTACCGTTTGCACCAAAATAAGGGAGCGTTGGCTTCGTCTTCACGAGTCCTATATCTTAGTTTAGTCATACATTAAATTCAGGTTCCGTTTGAATGAAAAATGAGGGTTCAAAATTGATTACTTAAAGAGTAATATTTTGGGTTTGTGGTATATTAGAAATACCACAATGGAAATGGAAAAGAAATATGACTAGTATACAAGTTAGTATGAAAATACTAGGAGTATCAACTAGTTGTTTAGGAGACCTTAACTCAAGACCACATGCACACGGTCCGGTTCGGTTTGGATCGGGACGGGATGGCCCCGGACCTCAGGTTCTCGGGAAGGTCATTTGGAATTTAATTTTTGAACTGGTCAACCCTCATAATTGCATAGGCGTAAATTGCTCTTGTTCTTCCTCCCTTTGTATTACGGGCCGTGGAATCCTTCGTTCAAAATTGAAGAGGCGTGAATTACTCTACCAATGACACCTAGCCGTTAGTTCCCATTTACCTATAAAAGGCTGCATCTAGCCTCATTCTAAGACAAACCAATAACACAATCCTCTTCTCTTCTCCTTCCTTTATTCTCTTTGTTCTTTGCGTTCTTCATGTTCGAGTATAAGAGTAAAGCACCGAATTCGTTTGCCAACTTCTGCTACTGAGTTGTGCAGAATAGAAAGTGTAGCAGTTGTATCCTAGGATTTGGAACGCTATTGAACCGTCACACACTACGGGACATTTTTAAAATTAAGGACATAAATTTTAATCTCGCTTCTGCATCAATTCCAAACATTTACCTCAGTTGGTATATTTACTTAATTATGTTATTTATTTTTATAACAAATTATTTTTCTAATAGGAATTTAGGTTCTAACAATTTTAATTCTGAAAAATAATTTTTACCCATAATTCTAACAACTAATCAATCTAGTATTGTGAAGTTCATAATAGAATTAATAAGAGAAATTTATCTAAGTTGTTCTAAATTCTTTAAACTCTTACATTACTATTCATACATCAACCTATTTTAATGAAATATTAACTTAGTAATAATTTTCGTTCCAACATTCTAGAATTATTTAATTCTAAATTAATTTTAATTCTAATTAGTTTCTGAATTTTGTAACATTCTTTCACTTAATGACAATTAATTTGGTCAATTTTCAAAGTAAACCAATTAATGACGATTCTAATTAAGTGAGTAATAATTTAGATTAATTCGTAATGTTTTAATTAATTTCAAATCTTACTATTGAAATTTGAAAGTTGAAACTAAAATTAATTCTGAATTTTGTAATGGTTTTTGAATTAAGGACAATAATTATGATTAATTATTTTTTATACCTTGAAAATTGGAAATTGAGAATAAAATTTTTGAATAGATTTTCAAAGTAACTTTTATTGAATAAGAAACAAAAATTACGTCTAACGAGGCTGGTGATTTATGGAGATATTATGCCCCTCCATAGTCCTTTCTTGGGAATATTGAGAAAATTCTATAAAAGTGTTTTAAATATGTTCTAAATCCATTAAAAAGAATTCAATTGTTTGAAAAACATATTTTTGAAAAATGGAAAATGAGAATGTCAATACTGAAAACCTTTGTGAGTCAACGCCCCAAATTCAGTTTGGGAGTGGTCTACCATCGGTGGATTTGCTAGTGGGCCAACCCCCGGTAGTTCAGCCCAAGGTTGTCAGACCCGTGGTGGAGAAAAATGTTTATCAAATTAGGCATATGACGCCGGCATTGCTAAATGCTCAATGTGCAGAAATTTTTCCCGAAAAGTTTAATGAAAAGGGATTCAAGACGTGGAGTCAAAAGATGAACTTCTTCTTGGCCATGCAGAATCTGGACAAGTACCTCCAGGAGGACAAACCTGTCATCTCTCTGGATAACACTGATGTGTACGTGCAGGCAAGCCTTGACAATTGGATTCAAGGGGACTACATGAGTAAGGGCTATATAACAACACAAATGATTTACTCGTTGTAAAATGTGTACATTACTAAAAAAATGAGTAAAGATTTGTGGCTTGCCTTGCACAATAAATATAAGTCTGAAGATGCAGGCACAAAGAAGCATGCAGTGTCAAAGTTTCTAAACTAAAAAATGGTATAACTAAGTCAGATCATGGAGCAGGTTGAAGAGTTGCAACTTATCACCCATGAGGTCATAGCTAAAGGGAAGAACATCTGTGAAACCTTTCAAGTAGGTGTCTTCATTGAGAAGTTTACTCCAAAGTGGGAGAACTTCAAGCACTATTGGGAGTTTGTCGTCGTACCTCTCGAAAATACAATTTATAAGCGCTAAATGCTTCCTAACTACAACTAAGTAGATAGTGGCAAATTGGGGTCGTCCACGAAGAAGAGGGATCTTTCCAAGGGTTCATGCATATAAGGGTGGTTACTAGGCTAGACACATATATATATATATATACACATATATAGAAAGCATGTCGGGGGGTGATTTTTTAAAGTTATGAATTGGAAGATAAGTTAACTAGCAAGCAGTGTAAATCTACTAGATATGTAACAAACTACTAGAGAGAGATTAAATCACAAATAACAAAGCCTTGGGGCAATTGATTTTCACTTCCAAACCTCTTATAGATCATATATTAATTCGCTCATTCATTCACATTTAATGTCTATTGAGAATGCTACCACTTTCATTTAAATAGGTAGACATCCTTTTCCTCTTAATAATAATTCACAAAGATGTTCAACGACCATTTGCAAACCTCATTAACAATCACTTTAGACGTTCAACGACCAAAAATATATTTCATCAATGTAATTATACACAAATGACCATAGATTTGATAACAACTATAAGCATTATACCAAATGTCTAGCCATTTAACAAAATAGAGCATTTATATGGCTAAACCTAGAAAGATCAACATTCAAGATTCATCCTTTCTTTGCTACCTCATGAAAAAATATGATATAAAAAAACCACATTAACATACTCATCTAGCAAGATTAACATCAAATTACACCACAAGAAGTTCTAATTCCATTTTCTTAGATTTTCATGTCAAAGGTGAGAATAAATTGTACACTTTCCTAACACTCCAACACTTAATCATACAAACACTTCCTATTCTCAAATAACTCATAGCATAAATGAAGTAAACATTAGCATTAATGGCATGATAAATGTTCAACAATAAATGTTCTTGAAAGAGAAAAATAGAATCTCACTACATGGGTTTAGAAGCATCAATCAAGCGCTCCCAAGTGATGAGTTTAGCTACTACAATTCATACTAAACATTAACAAACCAAACATGATCGAAGATGAAATTAAGATGAAAAAGAGAAGAAACAATGGTTTTCAAAGTGCGGAAATCGGGAAAGTAAACTATGTGAAGGAGGGAGGATAAGATGGTATTTATTGTACAAAAAAGTCAAAAGGTAATTTTGGGCAGTGGCCTGTCGCAACTCGCGACACATCCGCCGCGACTCGCAACAGGCAGAGTTAACCGCCCTTCATTACCTCCTTCTTCTTGTCTGGTTGTGACCATCTCTTCTTCAAGTCTACAAGTCTTCATGGTCTTCAAAGCTCAAATGCAAGTTTTCAAATCTTCAAAGGTAGTCTTCAAAGTTTTCCAACAACTGCCCTGTCACACAAAATTCTCTAGAAAAATAACAAGAGCGCAAAAGAGCTCTTAACTCTTCTTAGAGAATTTCAAGGCAAAATGTAACATATAGAGCACAAAAGTCTACAAAAGTCAATACAAAAGATCCCAAAATCATCGTATAATGTGGACACATCAACTATCTGTTGCACAAATAGAAGGCAGTGAAATTCAAGGACTTGATTGTCAAGCTTCGAATTGATTAAACCAACCGAAAGGTTGATGGGGTGCAGCCTGAGCAGAAAGTAAATCTGGCGTAGCATAAGGGGAAGAAAAGAAAGTTTCAACCCCAAAACTCGAGCAGCTTCAAGAAGCAATCCGCCACAAAGTTCAGTGAGAAATGCCTTAAGTGTCACAAGATTGGTCACAAAGCGGATGAATGTCCAGCAAGGTCGACCTGAGGAAGGGGGAAAATGTAGCCAACCTAATTGAAGGACAACTCTCAGATTCATATTTGTGTGTTGTGCTGACTGAAGTAAACATGGTTGGAGTAATCCAAATGAGTGATGGTATGATACAGGTGCCACCAGACACATTTGCTCATATAGGGTATCTTCACAACATATTAGAAGAGCAAGACCAAACAGAAAATATTCATAGGCAACTCCACCACTTCAACAGTTCAAGGTCAAGGGAAAGTCGTGTTGAAGATGACTTCTGAAAAGGAGTTGACACTCAACAATGTCCTGCATGTGCCAGACATTCGCAAGAATGTGATCTCGGGCACTCTTCTCTCCAAGAACAGGTTAGGATCAAGCTCGTTTCTGACATATTAGTCATGTCTAAGAATGGGGTGTATGTGGGAAAGAGGTATGTGAAGGATGAACTGGTCAAAATGAATGTAATAACAGTCATCTCAAAAACTAATGTACCCGAGTCTTAAATGAATAAGAATAATGTTTTTGCTTATGTCGTTGAGTCTTTTAACATTTGGCATGAAATATTGGGACATGTGAATTATAAATCTATTAATAGACTAATGAGCATGACCATGATTCCAAAATACAAAACAAGTGAAGTCTGCGTACATGCAAAACTCACGAAAACACCATCCCCGCATGTGGAGAGGACAACTGAACCTCTAGGCTTAATACACACATATCTAAGTGATTTAAAATGTGTGCAAACTAGAGGCGGTATAAAGTATTTTGTGACTTTCATAGACTATTGCACAAGATATTTCTATGTGTATCTATTATGCAGAAAAGACGATGCTTTGGAAAAATTTCAAAGAGTACAAGTTGGAAGTTGAGAACCAACTTAGTAGAACAATTAAAATTATCTGGGGGAGGTGAGTATAATGAACCTTTCCATGCTTTCTGTAGAGAACATGGTATTGTTCATCAAACAGCCGCTCCCAACTCATATGAATCTAATGGAGTTGCAGAACGAAAGAATCAAACTCTCAAAGAGACGATGAATGCAATGTTGCAAGAATATGGGTTATCCCAGAACATGTGGGGGAGGCTATACTAACCTCCAACTACATTCTCAACAAGATACCACACAAGGTGACTGGAAAGCCACCTTATGAGCTATGGAAAGGTAATGTACCTTAGTACAAATACCTGAAAGTGTGGGGGTGCCTAGAAAAAGTGGTGGTACCACCTCTTAAAAAGGTCACAATTGGATCTAAAATCGTTGACTGTATTTTCATCAGTTATAGATACAATAGTACATAGTGCTTATCGATTCTTGGTGTACAAGTCTGATGTAACAGATATACAAGAAAATACTGTAATGGAATCAAGAAATGTACCGTTCTTCAAAAATGTGTTCCCCTGTAAGGACAAAGTAGGTCATAAACGGAATCGTAAAGAATGAGAAGCAAGTACTTCTGGTCAACAGACAAAAGAGTACAGTGATGAACCTAGACGTAGCAAGAGTGCTAGAAAGGAGAAATCATATGGTCCTGATTTTGAAATGTCTTATCTATTAGAAAATAATCCTAGAACATTTAAGGAAGTCATGTCTACACTGGATGCACCTTCGTGGAAGGAAGTGGTGAACAATGAAATTGACTCCATTATGCAAAACCATACATGGGAGTTAACAGATTCGCCACCAGGTTCAGAAGCATTGGGCAGCAAGTGTATTTTCAAAAGGAAATACAAAACAGATGGCTCAATAGAGAAGTACACGACTAGGCTTGTAGTGCAAGGATTTAGGCAAAAAGAAGGCTTGGATTTCTTTGACACCTATTCTCCAGTTAGGAGAATAACTTCAATTTGAATGCTAATAGCAATTATGGCTACACACAATCTAGAAATGCATCAAATGGATATAAAAATAGTTTTTTTTATAAATTGAGAGCTTAAAGAGGAAATTTATATGAAACAACCCGAGGGTTATGTCGTCCCTGGACAAGAACACAAAGTGTGTAGACTTGTGAAATCCCTATTTGGATTAAAATAAGCACCTAAACAGTGGCATGAAACATTTGATAATGTAATGTTGTCAAATGGTTTCAAAAGAAACGAATGTGACAATTGCATCTGTGTCTAAGATACTCCAAATGGATACATTTTGTTGTGCCTAAATGTGGGTGACATGCTCATCATAGGTAGCAATAAAGACATGATCAAACAAACCAAGAACTTGCTTAAAAGAAAGTTTGACATGAAAGACTTGGGACTAACAGATGTGATCTTAGGGATAAAAAATATTTGGACACTCTAAAGGAATAGTCTTGTCACAAGGACATTACGTCGAGAAAGTACTTGATAGATTCAAGAACTATTCAAGTGGGATAGCTAAAAGTCCCGAGGACCCTCATCTCAAGATGATGAAAAACTCAGGTAATTGGATATTACAATTGGAATATGCCCGAGTGATCGGGAGTCTTATGTATTTGACAAATTGTACAAGACCTAATTCAGCATACACTGTTAACATATTGAGTCGTTATACAAGCAATCCTGGGCATAGTCACTGGAAATGGATAAGTAGAGTTTTGAACTATCTGAGACATACTCAAAATTATGGGCTGCACTATGGACAATATGTAGCCGTTCTTGAAGGTTATAGCGATGCTAACTGGATATCAGATTCAAAAAAGTCAAAATCCACAAGTGGGTATGTATATACGCTTGGTGGTGCAGCTGTATCATTAAAATCCTTGAAACAAACACAGTTTACAAGATCCACAATGGAATATGAGTTCATTTCTTTAGATAAAGCAGCTGTAGAACCAGAATGGCTTCGGAGCTTTATGGAGGATATTCCACTATGGGAAAAACCAGTGCTAGCATTAAGTGTACAAAGTGATAGTAAATCGACTATACTTCTGGCACTAAGTTCCATATACAATGGTAAATTCGTCGCATAAGAAGATGAGACAAAACCATAAGAAAATTAATCTCAATAGATTACATAAAATAGGCTGACAATCTTGCAGATCCATCTACTAAAGGTCTGTCAAGAGATCAAGTTGTTAAGTCATCTAGAGGAATGAGTTTAAAACCTATGAATACAGAGGATGCTTGATGGTAACCCTACCTAATTGATTGGAGATCCCAAGAAATAGGTTCAAGTGGCAAACAAAATCAAGTTGAATTAGTGAAAACACTTTGAGATTTTAATCTCTTCCCAGTTCCTATGATAATAGAAAAAAGTGCTACCCGTGCAAGTTAAGGTTAAGCTTGACTTTTAATGATTCCATAGCTTTGAAATAAAGTGGGGTATGACAGGATACCCTTTATGGTTAATCACCTTATGAGTGTGAAATGGGGTTGTTTCTAGGAAAATTAAGAGAGGCTGAATTCTCCAAGTTCACTCATGAATAACCAGGAAAAAAATAAATACAGTCAGAGAATAAAAAATATGAGAAGATGAAACTATGTGATAGTCATTGTCTAGATTTACGCAAAAGCCCGGGTGGTTCAAGACATCATGTTCACTACCCGGTCGAGTAAATCCGATAACTATTCACTATGGGTGGTTCAAAGTTGAACGCTACCTTTCCAAATATAGTGATTCTTCACTCTTACTCTCAAAAGTCCGTATGTCTAGAACACACATGTGTAATAGGAGTTATTTCTATACATGTGGGGGATTGTTGGAACCAATTTTTTTAGGAAAGATTTCGATAGGCTCCGTCCACCGTTCGCGCCAAAGAGATCGTTGGCTCTGTCTCTACAAATATTATATTTTAGTATAGTCAAATGTTAAATTCAAGTTCCGTTTGAATGAGAAATGAGGGCTCAAAATTGATTACTTAAAGAGTAATATTTTGGGTTTTTGGTATATTAAAAAATACCATTGGAAATGGGAAGGAAATATGGCTAATGTAAATGCTAGTATGAAAACATTAGGAATATCAACTAGTAGTCTAGGAGACCTTGACTCAAGACCACACGCGCGAGTCAGGCCGGGCTCAAGTTCGGGTTTGAGTTTTCGGGAATGTTTAGTTCGGGTAGGTCATTTTGAAATTTAATTTTTGAATCGGTAAACCCATCTAATTGCAGAGGCGTAAATCACCCCCTGGTCTTCCTCCTTTTTTTATCACGGGTCGTGGAATCCTCTCTTCAGAATTGAAGAGGCTTGGATTACTCCACAAATGATGCCTAGCCGTTAGTTCCCCTTTGCCTATAAAAGGCTGCCTCTAGCCACATTCTAAAATACACCAATAACACAATCATCATATCCTCCTCTTCCTTTGTTTTTTGTGTTCTTCGTGTTCGAGTCTGAGAGTAAGGAAACGAATTGGTTCACCGATTTATGTTGTTGAGTTGTGCAAAGTAGAAAGTGTAGCAGTTGTATCCTAGAATTCAAATGCTATCAAACTGTCACACACTATGAGGGATTTTCAGAATTAAGGACAAAAATCTTAATCTCGCATCTGCATCAACTTCAACCATTTACCTCCATTGTTATAATTTCTCTGCTCCTTTATTATTTACTTAATTTTGTTTTTTAACTGATTGTTTAGTTAATTTGAATTTAGGTTCTACCAATATCAACACATACTATAAAAAAGTGTCATCTCAATACAAAATCAACACCAAATGCATGCAATCACTGTTTCAACCTCTTCTACCGGTCCCTGACGTTTCAGAGTGTGATTCCGGTGGCGAAGGAGGATGTTAGCGAGGTCGACGCAGCGGACAGTGAAGTCTAGGTGCTTCAAATATGGTATCTTAATCGAAATTCCCTTTAATTCACTAGATTGATGAAATTTTGAGTTTGATTGTGTGATTTTCTTTTGTTTCTCATCATACAAATAGAGATATGTGGTAAATATGGTATAGAATATAGGGGTTTTGATGATATTTTGTTTATTTTGTTATGTCTAGTCCGAATTGATGATTGGGTGACCTTTGATGTTACGTGTGTAGTTGTTATTTTGTTGTGTTCTTCGACTGAGGGTTTTTAATGTTGATGGGTTTTGAAAGAGCCTATGACACACGATAATGGTGTTTACTATAAATGAGGGTGTTATGATGTTGAATTTCATGGTCTATATGATGTTGTTATCATGTGATAATTGGTACATGATCTTGCGGTCGCCCGTTAAGGCTAGTCAAGTGTATTACCATACACTTTGCTTTTTTATAGTATGTGCTAATATAACTTTTTAAGTTTTATGAATCTTTCAATATAACCCCATCAGGTTCCATAATGTGCTAATATAACCCTAGTTGATGCAACGGTGGTCCGGCGGCGGCGGTGGGTAAGGGTACAATTATCCACCCAAATTCAGCTTTTGGTCCAAGAGCATTTTTGTCATTTTAGGGGTGGTGATCAGTGGCCAAAAAAGCACGGTCAAAGACGGAATTTCCACCAGAGGGCTATATTGGCACTTCATCAACTAGGTAGGGTATTTTTTTTTATAAAGAAAATTGATTATTTGAGGGTTAGATTGACACTTTCTCAAGTATATAGGGTTATATTGGTATATTGCTCACAATATTATTGTATGAAATATTGTTGGATTTGTCGTAACGTGTATTTTTTAATACTAACTTTTTATGTGCCGTTATTTTACGTAGTTACATATATTTACAATCACACATGTTTACTATATGCCGTGAAAAAAATTCTCAGCTCTATTAGTACCACAATCATTATCACGCTGTCCAAGAAACATATTTGACCGTTAATATGTCTACCTGCGTATAATATCGGGAAAAATTGGCATTTAGATACTATTTGTAAAGACGAATTCAATAATATCATATATAATAATATTATTGTTCATATACCTACTTGAATATGCGTTCAAACTTTATTTGAGAATAATGTAAAAAAAAGAGTAAGGGTTCAAATAAATTTGGGACGGAGGGAGTAGATATATATGGTGGTGGTTCACTTGTAGAACTCACTTTTCAACATTTATAGTGACATTCAAGTAACTGATGAGAGTTTCTGTAGTTTATGGTTCTAAGGCTTTGTTTGGGAGAGTTGTGCTTATAAGCAAACCTGAATTATTTTTGAAAGCAGGGGGAAATCAGCTTATGCCCCCCCCAATAGCTTCTGCTTTCAAAACAAACTATTTTTTTCACTTTACCAAATACTAAAAAGTGATTTGCTTATAAGCACGACAGCTTAAAAGTTCTGCCAAACAGAGTCTAAGTATTGATATCAAAAAAATTATTTAAAAAATTTAAATGTTAAATTTTAAGGTATCTTGGGGTTTTATCTTAAAACCAACTAGTACTAAGTGGATGTGACTCAATACTTTATATATTAGTTATTATCATTATAAGGAATCGATGTGTGATATATGTTTCTACATCAAAGTTTTAAAATCGTAGTTCACAGAAGTTTTAAAATCGTAGTTCACAAATTAAATTCACAGGTTGAGACACAAGGAGAATCATTTGAAATTTCGGGATTGCAAAATTTTGGGTGAGACGGTTCACCCAATCTTATGGTAAGAAGAGGAGTTTAAATTCGATTGTTTACATAAGAGAGATGTCATTGGGTACTTTCTGTAATTTTTAAAACTTCACTTAAACCTTTGTTTCATTGTTACGGTAAGAAAGTTTCATATAAGTTTTTCTCTTTGGGTATTCAACTCATTTATGTTATAGCCTTTTCTTTTCTTTTCTTTTTTAAGCCAAAACATCTACCAAGGTGGATGAGAGTTATTTATTGGGTTCTCCACACCCTAGAACCAAAAAAGTTAAAGATTACAAGAAAGATGAGCAATGTTTATATACGTAGAGAATGGGGTCTTTTTGGATGTGTTTGTGCACCTAAACCTTAGTGTTAACGAAAATAGGTCATTTATGTTATAGCATACTTTTGACCTGGATTTAATATGCAGATTTTTTTATAGTTTAATCTATAATTAAAATAACTACAATAGTAACATTTTTTTTATTAAAGTCTATTAATTATAATTGACTCTTTTTTCCCATATTTATCGGACCGTTTCTCAAAATTGTTCTCTATGTGATTTCACGTGCCTCTGAAATAACTAAAATAGGGGACCAAGAAGATAAAACTATGAAGAAATAAAATGGAATTCATTGAGTTCATACAATTTTTCTTGTATTAATTTTGACAAATTATTTACAATCCGTTGCTACAAACTAAGGTTAATGTACGTAGCACTTTGAAAGTGTTGATTTAGGTACTAAAATAGTTAAGTTGGACATATTGGAACACTTTTAGAAGTACTCCGTATTACTTTATGTGATGTTGCACTAGATCTAAAGCAATATTTTTCAAGATTCAGACAACATTTTTTAAAGATTTAATCAACACTTTTTAAGTTATTTTAATATTTTAATAAGCGTTGATAGAAAAATGTTACAATAGTTCTAATTTGTGCCAGGAAGTTCAAATTTCTCAATGAATAGTAAAAGATGCATGAAATATTGTCTGCTTTCTTTGAGCTGATGAGTTTTTTTTATCAAAGCTGACGAGTTATAATTTTTATAAACTCATAGTTTTGCGACCTTTGGGCCTAGGCTTTGACATTTCGCATGAAAAAATTATCGATGATGATAATTTCTTGAAGCTAGCTAGTTCTTCAAGAATATTGAAAACAAAAGTCTAACAAATTAATTGAACATTGCATTATTGCCAAAGACATCAGCAAATCAAATCCAGTTCTAACTTCACGAATACTAATAATCATGTCTCCAGCTATGAGCTATGTGATAAAGTTGACGTTTTTCTCTTTTTTCAAAAGTGTGATCAAGTTGACCGTAATTTAATTTTTAAAAGAACCTTTCGACTAGTATAATAATAATAATAATATGTTAAAATGACTTTTAGTTTTTCAAAAAGTGTCAATATAATTTTGGGTTTTTTGAAAGTACTGAAACAAGCCTAAGTATTCGTCGAATGTTACAATCGGATTCAAGACCTGTCTAACTTTTCATCAACGGTAGTTTTTGCTGAAATTGTTTGAAAAGATTAATTTGTCCTCCTAATTAAATAAATACGAAAAATGTGAAATGGCTAATTTACCACTTAACCATTTAATATATGTTCAAGCCCTAAAAAGTCCATCTCATTTTTTTTCCATTTTAAAACTCCATCTCCGCTCTATCATCTTGCAGTTTTGGTGATAGACCATCTCGCTGGCCGGATCCTTGATCTTCTGGGGGGAAGATGACGACCAAATTCCACGGTGGCACACATGGTGGAGGAGGTTGTAGCATGTTGTTTGTGTGAGGTTGGTGGTGGAGGAAGAAGAAAGAGCGATGGTGGGTTGAGTGAGCTCCTCCATGCTGAAATTGTTGCATGTGGTTTGTGCGAGAATGGTGGGGGTGGCGGAGGAGGACGAAGATGAAGGAGCGGTGGCTAGGGGTGCTTATCGAGCGAGTCGATCACG
>JAULKK010230127.1:0-15519 GCA_032355705.1 Rubia peregrina
TTTCGAGTTCGGGTCATATCGGATCAGTCAATTTTAGTTCGGGTTCGGTTCGATCGGTTGATTTCGATTTCGGGTTAGTGATCGGGTCCAACTATTCGGGTGTCGGTTCGATTATTTAATTTTGGATTTTCGGGTTCGGTTATATTTTGCCAAGTCTAGATATGACACGCAACACGATACATGACACGAGTCAAAATCTAGCTGAGTTGGGAATCGATAAATGAATTAGAAAGAGGATGTAGGTATCGGAGGAAAGAGTACAAATGATTATGAAAGACTAGAAGTTTATTCATTTTACACCCCATAAAAATACACATAATTTTGTGTAATAATATAAGAAAATTATATATATATATTTATATAATAAGAGCATTTTAAAAAAATTCTACATGTAATAATACCACATAATGCTATATAAAAGAATAAAAACACAATAATATATGTATATATAATAGGAATATCTAGAATACAATCACAATGTTATATATAATAAGAACACCATATATAATATGTTATAGATTATAGGGTGATTATATATGACATGTGCCTGCTTGAATTATGTACAAGTACTCTGTGGGCTGACTTACATTTTGAAGTTGGGATTTTCCCCCTTATATTTTGCAGGCACTATGTAATTTTAAGTTTGAATTTTGTTTGATTATATTTTAGAGTTTGGAATTTTGATTAGTAAAATGAATGTATAAGCACTAAGGAAGAGTACTTATTTTATCATGATCTGACTTTTATTATTAGAATTGAAATTTTTATTTAATTTTTAATTATATTGTTGTTTTCATTTGTCAGTTTTTTTAATAAGTTAATTAAATTTATTATTATTTATAAAATGATAAAATATAGGCATATCAAAATATATTTTACGGTACTTTATATGGTAGTCGTGTCGAAAAAATAGTCAAGACACCTGGTTGACTGAATTATTGTGTCGGTCAAAATGCAAATTTTGAGTGTCACCATATCCAATCCCTACTCGGATACAACACTAAATCCGAGTCGGGCTAACATAGCATGGAAATATTCCCTTAGTCTTCTTGCAACGTGAACCAGGGCCAGCGGTAACTTCTCCTGCCCCGTGTAGTTGCTGAACCGCACTCCACAGAGTCGTAATCTTGTGGGAGAATCAACCCATGGAGTGCTAAGTGATCAAAGATATAAATTTATAAGATTCTTTGCTCACTACTACCAACTATAGAGTAGTTAGTGACAAATCCGGGGTCGTCCACGAAGATACTTGAATTTGAAAGTTAACTATACACAACCCACAACCGGGCTTCACTTTGATTGTGTGTTGGGAATAGATAATGCTTGGGAACAGATAATTGGGGGGTTTTGTGTCTAACAACTACAGAGCATGGAACAAAAGAGATTGAAACTATAATTAACTAGTCTTGGGGGGTATTTGCGTAACATAACCAATTGATGATTTTGATCCTAGATTCTATTGCATGTAAGACATATAAACCTATCTCATGCCAATGTCACATAGTTTGGAGGTGACCAGTAGGGATGACAGTGAGTCGGCTTTTGGTGGAGGTCCACCCCACATCCAGCCCAATGGGGCGGATATGGAGGTAGTTTTGGCGGGGTGTGATGGATATGAATATGAAAATCATACACACCATGGGTAGTGGGTTGGGCATGGATATTGGTTCACAACTGCCCTATCCCCGCCCCTCCCCACTAAACCAGTTATATACCTGCTAATTTAATACAAAGTAAATTATTATTTATCCATATTGCACATATCTTTCCTATAATATTTTCATGTAAATACATTTTTAAATTTTAATAAAAAGTTCACTATTAAAAAGTGGATTTTAGCTATTTTGGAGATATAAGTGAGATGAATACAATGGGTATGAAGTAGGTAGGGAAACGAAAGTGGGTGATGGGGCGAGTATGAATTTCGTATTATACCCAATAGGGGGGGTGGATTTTAAAGTCTTACCCACCATAGAAGATGGGGCGGGTATGGGTATGAAAATTTTAGGTAGGCAAGGGTATAGAGACACCATAATCCGTACTCGCCCCACCCTATTTCCATCTCTAATGGCTGGGAATTCCCAATGTTTATCACACAAAGGTTCAGCTGCCCTTTCAAGAACCACCTCACCACCTCCATAGTTAGGGAATGCGCTTTGATCGACCTTTTTGATACCGCAATTCATTTCCCGTCCTCTCACTCCCGATGCTAACGAGCTTGCGCTTAAAGGAACTAGGCCTTGCGTAGGTCGCAACCGTTAAATACAAGAGCGAGGATAATATGTTATGTGCACTCCACTATGGACACCAACCCTAGGCTTAGAGAGGAAAACGAATTGGCATCTCGTGATGACTCTAGGGTTGCCACGATCCTAGTTGTTAGAAACTAGTATGCTTATCTATCGGGGTAAGCCAAGGGTTTTCCCCTCGTTAGGGATTAGTCTAGGCCCCTAACATGCAATTACTTACACAACTAGCCAATTAGAATTAGAGTCTAGTGATCGGGTCGGTACTCTCAAGGTAGCATGAAAGCACTCATCTCCCCGGTATTCTCGAGTCGACAATAGCCCTAATCTTACACTCCCAAGATAACATTTTAGCCTAGCACGATATTATACTTTGCATAAATCTGTGGATGCATCATAAAGTATGACATGGCACAAATATTTAAAAAAATGTAAATCACAAATCAAGCACAAATATTCATAGAACATAAAGATAGGGTAATCTGAGAATCTCACAAAGTCAACATCAAGTCATGAATATAAATATTACCCCAAGAAATAAACTACTCTAGAGACATTGAATTCAAAGCAATCATTTGATTCAATGTCATAAGGCAAAAACTAGAGAAATAAATGAATAGAGGAGATAACCTCCTTCTTCTTACCTAACACTATGAATAATAATGATGACCAAACATAAAAGCCTAGGAGACTAAAGAATGCTTATATAGTAGGTGGGATTGGGCCTTATAAAAGCCCAGAAAACTAGGAAACCCTACCAACCACCTCAACACGGGTCGTGCAATAGTGCACAGACAGTGTTGCACGGCCTGCGCAAAAGCACGCAGCCGCTGACTAGAGAGTGTGTCCACGGGTCTTCTGAGCGTGCGACACTTGCAAAGGAACCATTTGGTCTCTTAGTTTTTCATAGTTTTTTCAACCTAGCAGGGCCTTTCCCATTATTGCCTAAGTCGCTCTTTCGGCTTTTCAAATTATCCGGGTATTTTTTCATTTTTTTAAAATTTTAAAAAAAATTTGTAGCACAAAATGCCCCAAAGTAGACTTCATAATGCATGGATAATGAAGAAAAACAACAATCACAAAGAAATTCTGCTATAATTTCTTAGTGCCTAACCTATCCTACCCTTAAACTTTGCATTATACCCAATGCATGATACAAAGTGTAAAAATCGAAAGTGGAGTTGGTAAAAGGGAATAATTAGGAACGAAAGATGGTCACCCTAATTATGCCAAGTTATATGTAGTAGGACTCCTATGAAGATTGAATAGTGTCTCATAGAAAATGTCCTTTTGTCTTCATGGGAGTAGTGGAGGAAATTTTAATGTTTGCACCAATCACGTTAGGATATGTTGACTTCTTATGCCATCCTTCGATTGGAATATTCCCTATCAAAACAAAACAAAACCAAGAGTAATTGAGTTCCAAAAAATTATATAAAAGAAAAATGAGATAACAAAATTTTAAAACTCTACCAATGTTTATATTTAGTGTCGTCCCCACGGCTTATTTACCTTAGAAGAGTTCATTTATATATTGGGTCTTCTAGGAGGAGATTTTCCTTCGTGAATAATCCCAAATTTCCCAACTCAAAATAAAGTTTCAACCTTTGCCTATTGGCTAGCAGTTTAGTGTCATCCTTCTCATCTTCCACCTCTATCTGACCATGAGGATAAACTTTGGTCACCACCCACCCACCTTGACTGCAATTTACTCAGAAAGAGATGAAGTTAATATTGGTAAAAAAGGACCTTTTGTCCTACCTCAAAGTCTTTCTTCTCTATCCTCTTGTCGTGCCATGCTTTCGTTCTCTCCTTGTAAATTTTTGCAGTCTCATAGGAGTTGTGCCTAATCTCTTCAAGCTCTTGGATTTGCAAATTCATGTGTTCTCCGGATTCCTTTAAGTCCATATTTAGGAATTTCACAGCCCAATATGTCTTGTGCTCAAGCTCAACCGGGTGGTGGCATCCTTTACCAAAAAGGATCCAGAAAGGTAACATCTCTATCAAGGTTTTGTGTACGGTTCGGTAGGCCCAAACCACATTATCGAATCGAGAACTCCAATCTTTCCTCGATGGGTCCACCATCTTTTCAAATATGGCCTTGATTTCCCGATTGAATAACTCTGCTTGCCCATTTGGCTGGGGGTCATAGGTAGTGGGTGTCTAATGGGTTACTCCATATTTCTTCAACAAGGACTCCATGGGTTGGTTGTAGAAATGGGTTCCCCTATTGGTAATCACGGTTCAAGGGATGTAGAACCGAGAAAAGATGTTAGACATGAGTAATATAATCACTATTTTCGAATCATTGGTCTTTGTTGTCGTGGCCTCTACCCAGAGTCTACCACCACCAGAATATAGTGGTTCTTTTAGGAATTAGGAAAGGGCTAAATGAAATCCATTCCCCACACGGTTGGCCAGTTGTTTCCCTAAACAATTGCTCGTCTGGAAACTCTTTCGAAATGGGTTCCAACTTGTGCTTTTCCTTGGTGGGATCTAGGCCTTCGGGGGGCATCAACCTACTCACATGATCGGCGACCACATTTTTCACTACCATTTTTGTCTCTCACCTCAAGGTCAAATTCGGTCAAAAAGAGGATCCACCAAATAAGTCTAGGTTCTACTTCCTTTTTGGTCATCAAATGGCAAAATTCCACATGATCTGTGTAAACAATAACCTTGGTGCCAAGCAAATAAGGTCTAAACTTCTCAAGGGAAAATACTACGGCTAGCAACTCTTTCTCGGTTGTGGAATAGTTATGGTGTGCACATTTAGAGTCACTGAGGAATAGTATATAACATGTGGTAACCTCCCTACTCTTTGGCTTGGTACCGCACCTATGGCATAATCGCTAGCATCTCACATTATTTCAAAGGAACGGGACCAATTTGGTGGTTGTATGATAGGGGCGGTCACAAGCATTCTCTTCAAAGTGTCAAAGGCTCTCTTATCCTCCTTATCAAAAATAAACTCCACATCCTTTTACAAAAAAATTCATAAAGAAATGATATTTTAGAGAAATCGTTAATGAAATATCGGTAGAACCCGTAGTGTCCAAAGAATGACCTAATATCCCTAACACTAGTGGGGTGGGGTAAGGATTTAATGGTTTCCACTTTAGCCGTATCTACTTCTAAACGTTGAGATGACATGACATGGTCAAGAAAAATACCATTCTTTACCATGAAGTGACACTTTTTGGAGTTCATTACAAGGTTAGTATCAATACATCTCTTTAGCACTAGTGATAGTTGATGTAAACAACTATTGAAAGAGTCACCATGGATGGTAAAATTATCCATGAAGACCTCTACAAAGTGCTCAATGAACTCCAAAAAGATGCTAACTATGCACCTTTGAAAAGTGACAGGGGCATTACAAAGACCAAATGACATGAGCCTATAGGCAAAAGTTCTAAAAGGGCATGTGAATGTGGTATTTTCTTGGTCCTCGGGGTCAATGGTTATTTTGAAATATCCCAAATAGCCATCAAGGAAGCAATAATAAGTGTGACTGGCCAAACTCTCTAACATCATATCAATGAAAGGTAGGGGAAATGGTCCTTGCAAGTCACCGCGATTAAGCGGCGATAATCGATGCACACTCGCCACTCGTTTTGAATGCGGGTGGGTACCAAATCCCTATCCTTTTTTCTACCACCGTCACCCCACTCTTTTGGGGCACAACTTGGGTAGGACTTACCCAAGTACTATCAAAGATAGGGTATATCATCTAGATTTAAGTAGCTTAAGGACTTCGCCCTTCGCTACATCCATCATCGGCGGGTTTAACCGCCAATGAGGTTGCCTTACGGGTTTCTCACCCTCCTATGATATTATCCAATGCATACAAGTTAAGGGCCTTATATATTTGATATCGTCTAAGGTCCAAAGCTTCCTTAAAGTTCCTAAGCACCTCAATAAATTTACCCTCCCTGTCACTAGTGAGCCTACTAGATATGATCACCGGTAATGTCTCTCCCTTGCCTAAGAAAGCATATTTTAGATTTTTGGGTAAAGGCTTAGTTTGACTACCGGTGGTTCCTCTATAGAAGGCTCATTTTCTAACACCAGTAGTTCATCTAGGTTTTCTGGGAGGGTTCCTAGGGATGACTCAATTTGTGGATCAATCTCCTTCATGCTTTCTACCAAACTAGAATTTAGAGAATTAAGACATGTGTCATCAATAGGATCATTCTCTAAAGCTACAATCATGCTATCATCAAAATTTTCTTGCACAATTTCATCAATAGCATCAATAACATGCAAAGAATATTCATAAAAAAGACACTTCATGCTTTCATACATGTTAAACTCGACAATATCTTTTCCACATTCCAAACTTAACTTCCCAATATGCACATGAATTTTAGCCCTCGAGGTTTTCAAGAAAGGCCTACCTAAAAGTATAGGTGTGACCTCCTTTTCATTTTCCATATCTAAGACATAAATAAAAATCCACCAAAAATGTTAGTTCATTTACTTTAACCATCACATCATCCACAATACCTCTCGGGCACGTGGTGGAGGGATTAGCTAATCGAACTACCACTCCGGTGTTGTGCAATTTACCTAGGTTCAATGATTTATACAATGAATGTGGGATGCCATTGGTGGAAGCTCCTAGATCTATCATGACATCTTTGATCAATGTTCCTCCTATCATGCAAGGGATGGTGAACATGTCAGGGTCATTGCATTTGGGGGGGGGAGACCTTTTTGCACAAAGGGGATGGGGTGATCACTAAATTGCTCTACCAATTTATGCCTAGGGTCATCCTTTGAGGTACATAATTCCTTAAAAAATTTAGCATATTTAGGCATATATTTGATAGCTTCAAAGATGGAAAAACTAACCTCACAATGTCCAAGGATCTCCAATGGCTCCTTGTTGTGCTCACTTCTTTTCTTAGTCTTTGATTCCTCCGGAAAAGGGGTTGGAGTTGCTCCTTCTTCCATTCTCCACTTTTCCCAAGTTCATCATCACGAGATGTTTGAGACCTTCCATCCCAATCCTCATCCATATCCTCCCATGTATAGACTCCATGGACAGCTTTTCTGGCTTTCATATCCACAACACTAGCATGTGGGGCTTGGGGTCTATGTGAGTGGAGTATGGCCTTTTCTCATGACTTAGCCCCTAGGTGTTGCACTGACAAGGCTAGGAATTCCATCTTAGCTTCCAAGATCGGAATGTCCGAAAAGACCTAGATGTCTAAGTTCTAAATTTTTTCTTCCATTAGGGAGTTGGATCTCTCATATGACTCAAGCAAGTCTGCAGGGGCTTGTTTGAAATAGCTAGTTGTGTCGCGGTTGTGATCATCCCAATGATTCTGATCCTCGTATCAATATCCATCCCGTTGATCTTCCATCGTGATATTTTTCCCATGGTTTCGTTCGTCAAATGCTCTAGCCTCATATTGTGTATGGAAATTATCGATCGAGTGGTCCCAAGAACAACCCTTGCAATACTTAGCTTATTGAGCTTTCTCTCTAATGAACTCCCTCATCATTTTCATAAAGGTCTGCACTTGTTCCTCCAACCTTGGGGTGGTAGTACTTTCCCCAATGGTCTCTCCCATCCTTCAACGGGAATGAAAGAACCCTATCCTATTTGCCAGTTCTTCAAAAAGAGCCATACCTTTCCTGGGGCTCTTGTTTGAGGTAGATCCATTACTGGAACCATTAATGAGTGACATATCCTTCTCGGTAAATTTTTCCAAAAAAAATAATACCAATTCTCCCTCTGTAAATGGATTATACGGGAAGTTCCCAAGAGGTGTTTGAACTGCTCAAAGTATTCGTAGAAACTCTTGTTCGGGAGTTGGAAGATGTTGGACAACTTCTTCTTCAACCCGGCTGACTTGGAAGTGGGAAAGTACATTACTAGAAACTGGCATTTCATGTCCACCCAAGACATTATACATCTCGGTGGGAGGTAGTACAACTAATCCTTTACCGCGTAAGAAGTGAGAACAGAAAGGACTATAAGTTTTATTCTTTCTACGAGACTCCCGTTGGCTTCATATTTGTACAGACCAAATGGAACACTGGCAAATGCTTGTTGGAGTCCTCGCCAACCATCCCATGAAATGTAGGAAAACTCTGAATCATCCCACTCTTCTACTTGCAGGTTACATTTTTCGAAAGGGGCAGGAAGGCAATACAGAGAGGTTCATTCTCCAAGTTATGAGTCATTAACTCCCTCAAAGTCTTATTTTATTCAACCATGATATCTCTCTCTACCTCTAACTCAATTTTCCCCTTGTGGAACTTCCTCTCTAACCATTCTCCTCTTTCTTCGTTATCTAGCTGTGTTTTCTTGTAAGTAGTGTAAGGCTCCTTGGTTAGTGGCACGGGTATGTACCATAAAATAGAAGCAATACACTACTAGTCCACAAAGAAACACTGGCACACAAGTTAGTAGAAAAAAAGAAAATCTATTAAAGAGCTGTACAAAATAACCAACAAAAACTACAAAAACAAAAGAACAAACTACTTCTACTAACTAGTCATACAAGCTAACAATCAAACTAGGACTAGTATCCCCAGCAAGGGTGCCAAAATTTGACCCGCACAAGGTCGTTACAGAACCTCTTGCGGGAGAGCAATTAATACGAGAAGTACTAATTGATCAAAGATGGAAATTTATAAGTTACTCATGTGCTCACTACTAACCACTTGGTGTATACCTAACCCGTGAACCATATCACTAACCCACAAATTAAAGGCTACTGGGCCTTAGGCCCTGCCCAGGATTGAAAAATGGGTAAGATTAACGAACCAGGAAAAGTGGAGCTTTGTCTGAAAGACTTGGCCACGAACCGATAAAAGTGGAACCATGTTTGAACGTTTAACCACAAACCAAGTTTGTAAGAACCATGATGCAACCCACAATTTCAGACGCTGACAATATGGAACCACGACTATGGACATCTATAAATACAAGGAGAGCAGCACTGAAGAAGGTAAGTGAGCCAAAACTAAGAAACACTACTCAAAAAGTGAGTAATAACATGATCGTCAAAGTCTTTTCCCCAGAACCACTTCTGGGACTAGTTTTGCATGATCAAGGTGTGATATGGTGGATATCAACTACTCAACCTGATCAGGGATACCATAACATTGGCACTGACTGTGGGGATGAGAATTTATTTTATTGTTTTAGAAAAATAGGAGGCTTTCGTTCCCTTTAAGGTATAAAATGGTATTCACAAGAAGTGAAAAGAAGCCAAAATCACAATACACAATAACGGACAGTTGGGTGCAATAGGAGCATGCATCCCAATCTAGATCAAGCACATGTTTCTTGTAAAGAGTAGAAGCATAGCAAAAGAAGATACAGAACATGATGAAGAGGAAGTGAAATCTTTGAACACAAATTAAGAAAAAAAAGAGGAGAGCTTTTACCGCTTTCTTAGAAGCTAACAAAGAACATATGTACGATCAGTTCTTAGCCACTGTCAAACTGAAGTCTCTAAAAATAAGTCAAAAAGTAAGTCAAAGCCACGAGAGCCTTAATTATGAAAAAGAATGGAGGGATATAGCGGCAGACGACGATGCAGATAAGTAACCGTTGGCACCGCATCTTCGTGAATTCAAGATTCCAAAGGATTTCAAACTACCATTGCATGTAAAAATCTACAATGGAACAACAGACTCTAAGGAATTCCTACATTCCTATCGCAATAGTATGCGATTTTTCAATGAAAAAATTGAATTTTTTGCAAGGCATTCCCTATCTTCTCATCGAGAACAACGATGAAGTGGTATGGAGACTTACCAAATGGAAGTATTAGGTCTTGGACACAGTTTCAGAATTGTTTTTGGGACGCTTCTATCAGAAGTAGAAATTTACCAAAACAATATCAGACCTAAACAATATAGCTCAGTGAAGTGATGAAAGTCTTGTAGATTACCACAATAGGTTCGTCACTGAAAGTTTTCCAGTTCGTGATCTGTCATTCCAATCCTCGTTAGGTACATTCACGGGAGGCATGCGATCGGGTTAATTTTATAAGAAACTCACAAAAAAATGCCTGAAAATCCAAGGGAATTGCAAAAAATGATCGAACAGTATGTGCAAATTGAGGAAACAAACAACCGTAAGATAGAACAAGAAAGAGGTGGAAATAGAGTAATCGAGAATACATAGAGGGTATTTGTAAAGGAAGGGAATGCAAATATCCCTTTCAAAGGAAGGAATCAGCAGTGCAGGTCACACCGTTCCAAGAAACTACTTTGACAAAGTCACGAAAAGAGATCTGGCAAGCAAACAGTGAGCTATTTCGTAAACCATCACCAATGATGGCACCACCAGATAAAAGATCGAGACACTACTATTGTGCCTTCCACAAGGACCATGGGCTTGACATTGAATATTGCAGAGGTTTGGGAAGGCAAATAGAGGAGAATTTAAGGAATGACTATCTAAGCTAGTACACGAAAGAAGATGGGGGTAGCCGGTACAACGAAGCCAACAAAGCAGGGAGTCCTATGGGGAAAAAACCAAAGAATAGAAAATACACAGAATAATAGTCAGAAGATGGCAGCGGCAATAGATTGCGAAGAAAACTTACCGAACGAGGCCCTAGAAAAAGTAATCATGTCAATACATGGATCGACTGAGTTCTCTGTCAAAAAATTCCTGGAACACTAAGCCTAGATATTCTCCACCATAAGAGCCTGGTGATAAGAGATTTTGTTTGGATGAGACGATCACATTCAGTGAAGAAGATGCAGTTCCCAACACTTCACCTCATAATGAGCCGATGGTCATTATCGCTAAGATTGGAAATGCCATGGTTCATAGAGTGTTTATGGATAATGGAAGCGCAGACGGAATCTTATTCGTTAATTGCTTTGATAAGTTAGGATTTAAACTAACTGATCTGAAGAAGTCTACATCCTCTCTCGTAGGATTTACGAGGCGGCGGAGACATCTTTGGGTAATATCCTGTTGCCAGTTACCATAGGTGAAAATGATAAAAAAATTGTAATATCATGTGTGACTTCGTTGTCATGGATGCACCAAGCCCATTTAATGCCATCATCGGTAGACCCTGGATGAATGAAGCGAAGGCGATATAGTCCCCATGTCATCCAGTGATGAAGTTTCAAACTCCAACAGGGATCCCAACAATAAGGGGAAACCAGCAAACAACCCGAAAGTGTATGGTCATTGTAAATGAAAGCAAGAAGAAGTGTGTATGGTCAGATAATGGTTTACTCGGGCAATCGGAGGCTCATTTAGATCTGGGAGAAGAAACTGAAGTCGTTATTTTGGATGACGAAGATACTCCTAAGTGTATCAAGATAAGAAAGTACCTTCCAACTGAGGTGAAATGAATGAAAAGCTAAAAAATACATTTTCATGGAGTGTACACAACATGGGAGGAGTCAACCCAAGCATTGCTACCAATTCTCTGAATATTAGTAATTCAATCAAACCAGTAAAGTAAAGCAATGGAGCTTTGCTTGTGATAGATAGAAGTCAATCAAAGAGAAAGTTAGAGCATTACTTCAAGTTGGTATACTAAAAGAGGTAATCTACCCAAAGTGGTTAGCGAATCTGGTGATGGTAAAGAAGGCAGATGCAGGGTGGCAGATATGTATAGACTTTACTGATCTAAACAAAGCATGCCTAAAGGACTATTATCCTCTGCCAAAGATTAACCAGTTAGTTGAAGCAATATCAGGTTATGAATTCCTAGCATTCTTGGATGCATATAAAGGCTATCACCAAATACTGATGAATCCAAAATATGGAGAAAAGACGGCCTTCATAACAAGCTTTGGAGTATTTTTCTTTGTAAAGATTTCGTTTAGCCTTAAAAATGTAGGAGCAACATATCATAGAATAGTCGACACCGTATTTTGCAATAAAATAGGGTGAAATGTTGAAGCATATGTGGACGACATGGTTATCAAAAGCAATTACGTTGTGTGTGATTGGTATGAAACTTAATCCCAAGAAATGCATAATTGGAGTAGGCACTGGAAAATTCTTGGGATACAAAGTATCCTCCAAAGGGATTGAGGCTAACCCAAAAAAATATAAGCAATAGTTAACCTTCCACAACCGCAAACAGCAAAGGAAGTACAGATATTAATGGGATCACTGGCAGCGCTTAGCAGATTTGTTTCAAAAGTGGCTGAGAAACACTTCCCACTCTTTGAAATCATTAAAAAGTCTAAAAAGTTTAGCTGGAACGATGAAAGTTAGAAACCGTATGAGTCATTGAATGAACAACTTCAAGCATTGTCAGCCAAAACTAAGAAACACTACTTCTCAAAAAGAGAGTACTGACTTGGCCGTCAGAGCCTTTTCCACGGAACCACTTCCTGGACTTGTTTTACAGGATCAAGGTGTGATACGGTGGATATCAACTGCTCAACCTGATCGGGAATACCACAACATCACTATAGAGTAGTTAGTGGCAATTCCGGGGTCATCCACAGAGATACTAGAATTTGAAATTTAACTATACACAACCCACGACCGGGCGTCACTCCAATTGTGTGTAGGGAATAGCTAATGCTTGGGAAAAGATAATTGGGGGGTTTTGTGTCTAACAACTACAAAGCATGCAAGGAAGAGATTAAAACTATAATTAACTACTCTTAGGGGTATTTGCGTAGCATGACCGATTAATGACTTTGATCATAGATTCTAGTACATGTAAGACATATAAACCCGTCTCGTGCCTATGTCACACAGTGTGGAGGTGGCCAGGAATTCCCAATGTCTGTCACACAAAGGTTCAGCTGCCCTTCAAGAGCCACCTCTCCACCTTCGTAATTAGGGAATACGCTTCGATCGACCTTTCTGATACCATAATTCATTACCTATCATCTCACTCCCGATATTAACGAGCGCTCTCTTAAAGAAACTAAGCTTTACATGGGTCGATACCATTAGATACGAGAGTGAGGACAATAAGTCCCAGGCAGTCCACTATAGACACCAACCCAAGGCTTAAAGAGGAAAAGGAATTGGCATCTCGTAATGACTCTAGGATTGCAACAACCCTAGTCGCTTCAAACTAGCATTCTTATCTATCGGGGAAAGCTAAGGGTTTCCCCTCGTTAGAGATTAGTCTAGCGCCCCTAATATGTAATCACTTACACAACTAGCCAATTAGAATTAGAGTCTAGGTACTCTCAAGGTTGCATGAATGTACTCATCTCCCCGTGCCAGTCTTCATTTCATCCAGACTTAAATCTTTTTTCTTCGCGCATCCATATACTATCACATGTTAGGCTCCTGGCCTTCACTCGTCTATCATCCTTGTGAATGACCTTCTATAATCTACTACCATTCTTGCGAATGGACTTCTAAAATAGTCTGAAGTGCCTACGAACAATCTACAAGTAAAAGCTCACAAAATGAATACAGACACTCGTACGGACATAAAATCCATTAGACCTAGAACATGCAACAAAATGATGGATTTAGATATGAAAGCCATTAACAATTATCTAAATCCCTTTGTAATGTAAATCTACCTAAATATAGCAATCCACCACATAAAAATAATAAAAGAGTTGTTAAATACCAAGGAAAATACATGCATTTGATGTCTCATCAGCTACGCTCTGGCCCCTGCAGAGCTCGGCTCATATAGTACACCGGGTACTGCACACTGTTCTCTTCCCTGACAAGTGTTATGCTGACGACCTTACTGCTAACTGATACATATAAAGTATAATGTTCTCCCTGTTTTGGGTTGGTCAGTGTTGGCAGGTTTTTCAGGTGCGCCTTTAGTTCCACGAACGTTGATTTTCTTGGTTCTCTCCACATTACTTCTATTTTCTTGTCCATGCACCCCTTCAATATTTTGATGAAATGGAGTGTTCTCTCTGCCACCCTGGAAAGAAAATGATTGATAGCGGCTAACTTTCCATTCAGGCTCTGAATCTCCTCAACCGTTGCGGGGATTTCATGCCCAGGATCGCATTGACCTTCTTCGGGTTCACCTGTCGGCCCTCGTTTGACACCATGTGCCTTAAGAAATTCCTTGATCCTACTCCAAACTGGCATTTTTCCAGGGTTAATTCCATGCCCGTCTTTCAGAACCGCCTCAGGGTTTGGATCACATCTTCCACAAAAGTCCCATATTGGGTACTTTTGATCACCATGTCATCAACGTACACTCCCAGATTTTTTCCCTACCCGTTCTCGGAAGATCTTATCAACTATCCTCTGATAAGTTGCTCCAACATTTCTTGACCCAAAAAACATCAAGCGATACCCAAATGCTCTTTTTACCATAGTAAATGCGGTCTTTTCTACGTCACTTTCTAACATGGTATTTGGTGATATCCTCATGCATTAAGAAAGCATTTAATAGGAAAATGGTGAGAGCTTCTACCTTTTGGTGAATGACCGTTAGCGTGTAGAAATCTTTGGGGAAGTCTTTGTTCAAGTCTGTGTAATCCACTCACATCCTCCAGCTTCCATCTTCTTTCTTCAATAGCACTGGGTTTGCTTGCCAGTCTGGGTATGGGATTTCCTTCACTATCCCTGCTGCGACTAGCTGTTCCACCTCTCTGTTAACTGCCTTATTTATTTCTCTGCATAACATCCTCCACTTCTGTTTCACGAGCTTATGTGTCAGCTTCACCCTGAGCTTGTGAAACCCAATTTCTTTAAACACTCCCATCATGTCCTCCGGCTTTTAAGCAAAAGCTTGTGAGTTCTCCCAAAGGGCCTTTATTAGGTCTTTATTCACATCAGGTGGAAAGCATTCCCTAACATGTATGAAGTGGTTCTTGCCCAGATGAATGGCTAGAACCTTCAGTTCCAACTTTGTGGGGTAGTTCCTGTTCCCCACCATTCTAACATCTCTCGTCTTTCCGATTTTCTCTCTGTGGCTCTGCTCCGCTCCTTCTCTCTTTTGCTTGCTTAGTGATATTTGATGGCATTCTCTTTCTTTATATTAGTCGCCCCTAACAGTTTCTATCCTTCACTGAGTAGGGAATTTCAGCAACAGGTGTAAGGTTGACACAATGCCCTTTAGTAGCGCCGGCATCGGACTACCTAGTATAATGTTATGCTGGTTGTTTTCCTTTACCACAAAAACCTCCATGTCTACTGTCTTGCTGCTATCTCTGTCTCCCACTGCTACAGAGAGCAGTATGGTTCCTTCAGGTCCTACAGTCTTGTCTGCGAAGTTTACCAAAGGAGTGTCTGTTGGTTTGATTTTCTTCTTTGTTTTTTCATCTAACTTCTCGAAACAGTGCCAATACATTATTTCTGCAGAGCTTCCTC
>JAULKK010230236.1:0-15519 GCA_032355705.1 Rubia peregrina
TAATAAAAGGTAAAAGGTCTTAGTTGCAATATTAAAATTTTATTATGCAACGTGTAGTAATTATAGAATTTATAATCCGATTCGTGCAACCCAAAATTTGTATCTTCATTTCTCCTAATTTACACTTTAAACCTTGGTATTTCCATAATTTATGGAAAGACCGTATTTCAGGAGGAGTCCGTCTCCGGCGAGACCATCTCATGGTGAAACCTAGGGCCAAATGCAAATAAGAAAGATATTTAAGAATGAAGTTTTGAAATTTGAGGGTTAAAATGGAAATAGTTTTTATTCGGGGTATATTCTAAAAATCTCACATAACTTCAAGGACCAAAATGCAAATTTTCAGAAAGTTCTCCTTCTCCCGTGAATTTCACCGCCTTCATACAAAAACTTTAAACCGCCAGGGTCTTTGACAAATAAGAGCAGGTTTGCAGATGCGAGATAATTGTGAAGGAGTATCTGGTTGCGGGGCAATGTTTATCCGTCAGAGATGGCGGATTTATCGTTGGCTTGATCAGTTTTGATATTCGGTGCGACATGAAGGAGATGAAAATTCAGAGAAGAAACATTCAGACGATTGAAAAGGATTAGATTGCGTGGGCGATATTCGAACGTTTGATTTCCATCGCCACCGCCAGCAATATCCGGTGTCTGGCGGGTGAAGTAGATAAACAGTAAATGTTTGATTGTTCAAGTCGGGCTGAATTTTGGGTTGAATAATGGTTGGGCTAAATTTTGTTTGATTTGGCTCAGTTTTTGTATAACTATAAATATCAATATCAAATTTAAATAAGAGTTAGTGCTAAAATACCCCTACATTTTGACTGAATGTGCCAATATAACCCTGCAATTTGAGAAAGTGCCAATATAACCCTGGACTTGGCTGACTTTTAGTTAACAGTTATTTGACCGAAATATGGTGAAATGATGATTATGCCCTTGATTTTAAAAAAGAAAATACCAAAATGTTGATAAACCCAAACTACCGTTTCTTTCCTCTCACCGACAGTAATTTCTTCCTCATTTTTTCCTCATTATTTCCCCTTTCTTCCCCCTGGAATTGGTTAGCGACATTGTTTAGTTCAGCCTTCCCCTTATTCTTGGGTAGTGTTTAAGGCAGCGGTGTTAGATCGACTGGTGTTTAGGGTGGCAGTGACATTTAGGGTGGTCATATTTAGGGTGGCGGTGTCATTTAGGGTGGTGATGAGCGACGGCGGTGGGTGAGCTGGGGTGGAGAGTTGGTCGGGCTATGGTAGGGCTAGGTGGCGGAGGTGGAGGAGAGAGAGGGGGAGATGACAGTGGCAAGAAGGAGGGGGAGAATTCAACTGATTGTTAGCCGTTTATGCTCTTTTCTTCGCTGCCGTGCTATTTTATTTTGAATTCCACAGATTGAGCCAGCGAATGAGACTTAGAAGAAGCCGTCGCCAGCGAAGACGGTGGCTTCGGTGAAGATAGTGGTTTCTGACGGCTGTGGTTTTCGGCGGATGTTAGGGTTTAGGGTTGTGAAGAAGAAATAAAATCGGGGGCATTATGGGTATTAAATTTTCAGCTTTGGTCAAAGGGTTATTTTGGTCATTTCAGTTTTTGGGCAATGCTGAATTTTTCAGGTCAACGATGAAATTAGGCAATTTGTTTATATCGGCACAAATTTTTCAAAAGTAGGGTTAGATTGACACATACAATAATTAGTTAGGGTAAATTGACAATTTATGAGATTGCAAGGTTATATTGGCACTTTCAAACTAAAGTTGGGGTTATAAATATATTTATCCCTTAAAATAATTAAACATAAATCAAAATCCTAAAAATATGATCTTAAAATATAAACAATTAAACATCAAACTAAAGTAATTAAACATCGAATGAAAACACTAAAAATACACATCAAAATAGTTAAACATCAAATTGGAATAGTTAAAATTTAAATATATATTTTTTAAAAAATATACAATTAAAATCGTTTAGTATCAAATAAAAATACACGTGAATTTTAAAATATCAAAGTTTACAACAAAATGTAACATTGATATTGAAAAAACAAAATATCCGTATTAAAAAATTTAAAACTAATTATTCACACTCTTGAAACATCAAAGGATACACAAAGTAAAAAAAATATTTCAAGAAAAAATCAATATCAAATTTTAAAAGGTCTCGCTGAAAAACCAACACATCAGTCAGAATGAAACTATAAATTATAAACTAAAGTTTAAAATAATAAAATATCACTAACTAGTGTCAACATGTATAAAGTGTAAAAAAACTAACATGCAAACACGAGATTTACAATAAAATATCAAAAATTTAACTTTAAAACACATGATTTCAATGAAAAGGGTTTATGTAAAAACATGACTAGCTTTGGTTGAAATATCAAATACTGAAAATGAAACATCAAGTATGGTAGTCAAAATCAACACATTGAGCGGAAATGAGGAAAAAAATTGATCAGCAAATTTCTCTGACACGGATTCTTGACCCACGAGATTCTTATGACACAAAATCATTAATTTTCCAATTATTTATGTCTAGCACCCCAAAAAATGGTATTTGCACCCAAATCCCCCTCCATCTCCCAAACTTTCTTAAATTATATTTGGAACCACATCTCTAATTAAACTTTATCATATTGCACAATAATCTTTAATCTCGTTGTGACACGTTCTCGCACAAGATTTTATCTTAAAGAAAATAGAAAAACATCAAAATCTCATCTCAGCTTTGCTTTACAGACTAGCAAAAACACCGAGAAATCCAAAACCTCCGAAATCCTTCTAATTTATCACGTCATATTGAATGATATTTCTGTATACAACTAGGATGCCCATTTTTTCAATTTCTTTGGCAAGTTGAATACTATCAGATAATTCTACATCTATAATAATTATGCCATATTGCTTCTTTCCAGTTAAGATAGTCATCATTGTAATAGAGGTTGATATCACCATTGTCACTGAAGTTCAAATAGTTTTAGTAGTTAATATAAATCAAGACTATAATAAACAACTATGGTCAACATTCAAAAAACTTTAATATTATGCTTTAAAAAACATTAGCATTACAAGTAGAAATATTTTGAAAATATTTATTAATATTATAACTTATAATATTTATAAGAGAGTCAATACGTCTTTCCACATCAAAACATGTAATCAAATTACATGCTAATGAGTTAAATTAAAAATCTATACTTTTACTTCCTATTTGACTTTATAGATATTTAGATGGAATAAGGAAGATCAACACAAGATGGTAAAATATTTTTAAAAAATTGAAAGTTAATCATCCCAATAAAATAATTTTATTGAACATAGAAAAATTCATAAATTTTATTTTACTAAACACAAAAAATAAATTTCAAAGTCAACTTAAACTAACATTGCATTCATGCGGTCGTAGGTCATTATGTCAATTTTGGGCCTAAAACAGGTCTTGATTATGAATTTATTTTTATAGGAATAAACATAAATTTAGGATTGTAGATTATAAATCTAATATAAGAAAATTTTATATAATATTGTTTACTTACAACTAATCTATAATTTTTTTGATTTGTGAGATATTAATAAATAAGGAATCTGAAAATTATTTTGACAATGAAGAAATAATCATTCATTTTTTAAATTAAAAAAATAATTAAGAGTAGATAAAAAAAATATTATGGAGAAAGATAAAACAAAAGATTCCTAAAACATAATCACTAAACCTTATGAATTACCAATTTCAACCTCATCTAAGAAACATAAGAAAGAATAAATTAGTTAAATGTTAATAAAAAAACACTGACTCTCTAAGGCGATTCCAAATTTCTTGGAGCCGATCGGCGACCTAAACCCTACTCTCTGATCTCTACTTCTTCTCACTGGATGCCGCCGCCATAATGACAGAGCCTAAGGCTGACCCCTCTTCTCCACTCTCATACATACAAGCTCCGAGCAATAAATTGTGAACAATATTATCCACTTCATCTGAAAATCCGACCTCTAGAGCACCCTTCACTCCAAATATTCTCATTGAACACCTAGGGGAACTTGGTCTACACTTCAATGATGAAGAATGCAAAAAACTTGAGGAACCATTGAAGTGGACGCTAGTTTGGATGTTTTCACGCTGCCGTATCCAAATGGAGAAGCTTAGTAAGGATTTTCAAATGGGCGGATTCAAAGGGCATAGTGAGATTAATATATTAGACAACAAGAAGGTTCTTATTCATTTTTCTCTTCTAGATGATTATTATCACTGTTGGTTGCATAAAATTTGGAACTTTGGATCTTACTCTATTATAATGACAAAATGGGTCCCAAATTTTACTCCCCATGCTGATTCCCAATTATCCCCAGTTTGGATTGCTTTATATGGCTTACCTCAGCAATTTTGTTGATTACTCTTCTATGATGTCTATTGGCAACCTGATTGGAACTCCAGTTTGAGTAGATAAGGCAACCCTAAATAGGACTAGACCACATGTTTCCCGTGTTTGTGTGGAAGTTGATGTTACACTAATATGAAGGGCTTCCACACTATTACACTAACTGCCTCAAACTAGGACACTTAGCTTCTTTGTGCAGATACGATCAAAACAATGCAAAGTACACAGCTTGGAGACCCAAAGACCCAAAGACATTCCTGCTTCAGGTAAGAAGCCCAACCACAAAGGTGAACAGGAGATGGTGAAAGATAATGTGGTTGGCAACTCCTCTACTTCTGGTGTTTTAGCAAAAGAAAAAGTTTATATCCCTGTTCTTCAAAATAAAACTAACTCTTCTCAACAAGTCTTAATCAATGAGATAGATCAAGCTGTTATCCTTTAGGAAAAACAAGTGAATTATCAAAGACAATCCCATAAAGTGACTCTGGAACTCTACAAGTAAGATAAGGAGCAAATTTCATTAGCAAGTTCTAAAGAATTGATCCTTGCTCAGGGATCACATGTCTCTTCTTCTATCCCAACTGATATATCTTTGTCTCCTAAAATGCCTTTTTATGCCTGCTCTAAATGTAGTCTCATCTAATTACACTGCTTTTCTTGAATTGCCTACTATGCCTTCTCAAAATGTGGTTTCAATTAACAACACAGATCTTGCTGAATTTCTTGCTATTCCTCTTTCTATACCTGTTCAAAATGTGGCTTCTATGTCTTCTATTTTCACCTCATATGCAGCTTCTAAAAAGGCAATTTGATGGTTCATATGGATAATTTAAATCAGTTTAAATTTCTTACTCTAAATGAATCAACATAAACACCTACTGTTAGGGATTCAAATCAGGTTAACCATGAACCTGTTTCAGTTGTCTCTTGAAATAATGAACATAGCCAAAATGATTTCATTGAGATAAATTCATGGGACTCTCCACTGCTAACATCAAATAAATCTAAAAATAAAAGACTTGAATGACTAAATAATTAACAATCTAAAAGTCTTCACAATAACTTAGAATCTAATAAATCATCTAACTTTTCAGAAATTAAAGAAAATTAGAAGAATCTCAGAAAAGACTAAACTCCATTCTAAAAAGAACAAAGACTCAAAATGCATCCTCCTCAGAATCCATACAAGAAGTTGGATATTTTAATGCTTCTCAGGACCAATATGAGATTAATATTAAAACCAGAAGATACAATACGGAGGATTATACCCCCAACACAAAGACCATATCTAGAAGGTCCACATTGAACTCTAATAAGCTAGTTTAATGATTAATCTTAATATTTTATAATGGAATGCTAGGGGAATTGGTAACAATTCTACACTGATTAGGCTAAAATTTATTAAAAAGAGATTCAAAACTGATATCATAGCAATTATAGAGCCAATGCTTCAAAATGAATCTATTCAGGAAATTGTTGTAAAGCTTGGTTACAAAAATTGTTATAACAACCCTCTAAACAAAATTGTTTTTTTTGGGATGAATCTGTAAACTTAAATATAATGAAAAGTGAATATCAATTAATCCGATCTGAAATCAATCATTCATCTCTAAATCAGGGAGGAAAATACTGTGGAACTCCATTATTGATATAAACAAAAACCTTTATGCTTGATGGAGACTTTAATATAATTGGAAAAAAATGAAGAATATATTAGGCCATCGGCTTCAAATCTGAGAGGACTTGAAAATTTTCAAAATTTCAGAGCTGAGGTAAAAATTATCCACAGTTAACATCTTAGGTAACCTGTTCACATGGACATGTATAAGGCCTAAAGGAAGAGTTTGGGAAAGATTAGATAGAGCCTTAACAAATAAACTATGGAACTTAGTTCTTCCATTAAATTTTGCCCAAACCCTGGCAAGAGAGCAATCCTGATCATTCAACAATAATTTTAAACCTCTCAAACAAAGATAGCACAATCAAACCAAAATCATTTAGATTTCAAAACTGCTGGATTTCTCAACCAAATTTTTTGAATCTAATTGAAAACTCATAGAATATAAACACTACCCTAACAGGCATGCATAAATTTTCATTCAAATTATAAAAACACAAAAAATGCTCTAAAGTGTTGGCATAAAAATGTGTTTGGTAACATTTTTGATAAAGTAAAGTCATCTGAGAACTGATTTTAATTGCAGAGGAAAATCTCTAACAAAATGAAGATACTGAAAATTTAATAAAAATATAACAAAGCTAAAGTTGAGCTTTAGCCCTTAAAAATCAAGAAATCTGTTGGAAACAAAAATCAAGGTTAAAATGGCTAAAAGAGGGAGATTCTAATACTAAATTCTTCCATCTTCAAGGTAAAGCTAAACACAAAAGGAAAACCACCTCTTCAATTAAAAATGGAAATGGTATATGGCTATATGAATTAAATTTTAAAAGGCAATGAAGCAATTAATTTCTATTCCGAGCTGCTTCCAGAAGACAACTAGGATCATTATGGCATTATTACTTCTTTGTTGTTGAAAAAAATTCGTTCTCTAATAACAAAATCCATAAATCAAAACTTAATAAAGGCAACAAACCTGGAGGAAATATCATTAATTCTGAAAGAAATGGATAGTGAATCTTCTCTTGATCCAGATGGTTTCTCTAGTACCTTTTACAAACATTGTTGGTCTATAATCAAATACTCCCCCCATCCCTTAGAAATTGTCACAATTTCTATTTTTGTCCGTCCCACAGAAATTGGTACAATTTAATTCTTATATGTAGTGGCAAAACATGTGCTTATACATTTACTATATCATCCCTCAAGAGCTTGATTATATCTATTAATCAACTCTTCCATTACCAAAATACCATTCCTTTATTTTCCATCAACACTTCCACCTCATCTTGAATAAAATACCGATCCAAAAGTAAATGTGTCAATTTTTATAGGATGGAGGGAGTATGATTTAATGGAAGTAGTCAATGGCTTTCTCAATCTTTCCTTTGTCCTGAAAGTCATATCTGCAACTCTCATCACTCTTATCCAAAAAATGGAGGTATGTGCCTTATTTAAAGATTTTAGATCAATTAGCTTATGTAATTTTATGGATAAAATTCTCACTAAGCTAATCCTAAACAGATTAAAACCAATACTACAAGACATCATCTCACTAGAACAAACAACTTTTGTTTCTGAAAGGGAATTAGCTAATAATGTCCTTTTAATGCAAGAGATGTCTAATTATATTCATTCCAAACAACCCAAAAATCAATATGATTATCAAGTTAGACATGATGCAGGCATTTGACAAAGTTTCTTGGGGTTTTCTTTCTAAACTCTTAACAAAAATGGGATTCTCTGATCATTTGAATCAGCTAATAATTGGGAACCTTAAAGCTTCTTTTTACTCAGTCTTAAACAATGGAGAAACCTTTGGATTCTTAAAAGCAACCAGAGGATTAAAGCAATAAGATCCCCTTTTTCGTTGCTTTCTGTCTTAATGACGGAAGCTTTCTCCAGAAACATTAAATTCTTATTCCAATATGCCAACATTGGTTATTATAAGCTTCCAAGACCAATGAATCTAGTAACCCATCTCTCCTTTGCAGATGATACTGCAATCTTCATGAAATGTTCAAAGTTAAGAATTAAAAAACTAATCGGATTCCTAAAAATCTATGAGAAAGTTTCAGAACAAAAAATTAAATTTGAAAATTCCTCTTACTACCTATCTTAACATGCTAATCGTGCAATCTTTACAGGGAGAAATAGAAACATATACTACCAGAATCTGTTAGACTCACTCAACTTTAAAATCAACTCTTGGGAAAATAAAAATCTAACACAAGCAAGACTAACCTTACTAAAACTTATTCTTTTAACAATTCCCCTACACATTCTTACAGAATTAAAACCTTCTCAGAACATAATTGAAAAATTACATAAAATGTTTGCTAAGTTTTGTGGTACGGTCAAGATTCAGTCAACAACAAAATGAGAATTTGGAGAAGTTTTAGTAAACTAACTCTCCCTAAAGATGAAAATGTAAAAGATCTTAATACAATAACAAAAGGTTCCTCTTTAAAATTATGGTGGAAAATACAAAAGGTAAATCACTTTGGTCACAATTCATGTGGTCCACCCCAGACAACAAAGAAACTTCAAAATCTTGGAAAAGAATTCTAGAAATCCAAGATATAGCAATAAAAAATTCCTTTGTTCTAGTTGGAAATGGAGAATCTTCTTTTCGGTATGCAAACAGGACAAAACAGGCCCTCTTTCTTAGTTTTGATCATCAGAAACTGAACTGATACAACCAGAACTCTTTATAGCAGAATTCTGGTTTGATCAGAATCATTATGTTTCTATCTTCCAAAACATCTTCCCTGACTCAGTCTTAAAAATATTCAAATATGAACATCACATTTTTCAGACTACAAAGATACATTGATATGGAAAAGCAAACAAGAAGGAAACTTCACCCTATAGTCTACACATGAGTTGATAAGACATAGAAAAGAAAAGATACAGTCTTTTAAATTTCTATGGTCTTCATTCATGCCTAAAAAACTTGCCTGTGGAATTGGAGATTGTTAAATAGACTCATTGCTATGCCTGATGTTTTAGAAGATTTCAAACTTCACTTGCCATCAAAGTGCCGTTTTGTAAAAATAATACAAATAACATTTACCATGTTTTTAGCTCATGTTCTTTCTATAAAAAAAAAGGCCTTTGATTGAATTTTTTTCATATTCAGCATACATATCAGATTCTTCTTTGGAATATATTATTTCATTATTGGACCTTAGATGTAAAAAATAAAGAACATGCATATATTATCAGATCTATACCTGGCATTTTATCATGGTCATTATGTTGTGTTAGAAACAAAATTTTATTTTAGGGTATAATTCCTGATTTCAGAACTATTTTTGTCCATATTTTGAACATTTTTACTGATATTTTCCTAGCTCTAGAATTTAAGGCTGTTTGGAATTTGTCTACTACATTTCCTATACTAATCATTGGTAGGAATTTTAAAATATTGAAGGAACCAGTGGCTGTTTCCTGGTCTCCTTAAAATTGTGTTAAACTAAATGTTAATGGCTCTATTTTGAGCAATGGTAATTCGAGCATAGGTTGGATACTGAGAGACCAGGAAGGAAAGTACCTCTTTTCTACAGCTAAAACTCTGCCTACCTACTTCATCATAGAAGCTGAAGCCCAAGCTGTGTTCCAAGGTTTAAAAATGGCAGAGATTCAAGAAAAATTCAAGCTGCATATAGAGTCCGACTCTCTCATTCTTGTGAAAGTGTTGAGAAGACAATGAAAGATACCATGGACCTATGTTGAAGTGGTGCGTAAAATATGGAAGTTGATGGAGAAGATTGATTGCTCAATTTCGCACACATGTCGTGAAGCAAACAAAGTTGCAGTCTCGCTAGAAAAGCTTGCTTCTTTCAACCAGGTAAACAATGTTTTCTCTTTTGCAGGTCTACCTCAAGACATACAAGACCATATTCGACTAGATGATATCATGTTTCCTTATACTAGGAGTAGATAGACTTTTCCTTTTATTATAAACTGATCGATTGTAAGGAATATTTATTGTATTTTTTCACGTTGTGTTCTTTAGATATTATTTTCTACGATTCCCTCGCTTGGATAGGTCTAATGTATCGGAATCATGAAAAACAACATCTTCTTGAGGTAAGGCCATTAAGTCCCCTTCTTTATGTACCTTTTAAAAAAATTAATAAACGGGTAGGGGTCTACCAAACCCCCCACCATAACAGGGTTTTTTAAAAATAAAAGAATAAATTAGTTAAATTAGTTTTATCTTGACATGAATTAAGAGCAAGCATTCTACCTGTGGACAACAAGGGCTCTTTGTCATTGTCAACCAACAAAACTCGAATCTCATGTCCCTTTGCACTACTAGGCTCTAAATAAGAAGTGACACTAGAATAAATTTGTAATGAAGATAAATGAGGATGCATTGATGAAGCATTAAGGATCATGGGATTATTAGAGACATTCATCTTCCCATGAATATCATCTCCAAGTCCACCGGTGTGTATGCTTTCCATATAGATAATTTGGGATGAGGATATGGTGATAAGAAGAGTGATTAAAGAAAGCATGTACTTTGAATGTATGAAGATGGGTGTTTGTGGTGCAGGATTAAGTTTTGCATATTAATTACCGTGACTTCACTTGGTAACAACTTTTTTATATAAGAATTTTTTTATTTGGGTAAATCTAGAAAGTGAGCATTAAGGACGGTGGCTGAATATCACCAAAAATTAGTTGGGTTGTTTTTCATTAATATTTCGGTGTCTATTTCTTAATCTCTATCTCTTTGCAATTACAATGCAATACATGTTTTTTGTTTTTTACTTACCTGTTAACCTCCCCATATTTCAACATACCTTTTTCATTTTTAATGTTTTGGTTAAAATTTTAAAATAAATTTTAAGTGTTATTCCTTCCATCCTATAAAGGAGTCAAAATTGGATACATAAATAGTTTGTCCTGTAGTTTACACTATTTTTGTAAAGTGAAGACAAAGAGTTTGCATTTGAAAGTTTTATGCTTATGAAAACATGAGGATTCATTCTAAGTGCGCTGACTGATTGCCTTAACTGGTTGATAGACATATTTAGGGAGATTTTGATTGGACATGAAACACTCATGATTCATCGTCGTTCGCGTTTCTGTAATGCAAATCACATAATCAGAAGACTCGGTTGGATAATGCATGGAAAAAATTGATTGTTCTAGTTGCTCCTCAGAAATACATATCGCTTCCATTTGTGATATTTTGGGTCTATGTAAGTAGTAGAAAAAACTTGTCAAGAATATAATAGTGTAGGTGTTTTTATGATACTTCTTATAAGTAATCGATTTTCGATACAAAAATGATGATATTCATTGAGTGTGCAAAACTTCCAGTAATGATTGTGTGAAGTCGAAAGTTAAATGTATGAATCACTAATATTAATGAATTATTACTGCCGGTTGGTTTTACGATTTTCTGAATAAGGCACTTGAAACTTTTGTGTACTTTACTTTTCACTACTACAAAAGTCTAAAGGTTGAGGTTTTGTTAATGAGTGAACTAAAATTTTCTTGTAAATGGTGATAACAACGTGATGCTTACTTCACAAATAATGTATTAACATCACTAAGTAGAGTAGTAATTCTACAGATATAATTACCACCTCTCGATCACAAATTACACAGAGGCCCTAAAAACCAAAGCTAAACTTTTAGTTTCTGAAATATATCATAAATTTTACTTTCCATACTTGGTGATATGTCATTTCAAAATAGAAGTTACTCCATGAGTCCTTGCATATCCGTCGATATATATATATATATATTGGTAAATTTAGTGTCATTTTTAGGTTTTTTAATTCAATAAATCTTCAATTGAAACCCGGTACTTCCTCCATCTCATTTCAAGCTACAATGTAAGTATTCATTTAGTAAAAAATTATTAGTTATGACCATAAAATTGAATCAATTTATAAGTATAATTATTATTGTGTGATACATTGTTAGATTCGTTATAACATATATTTTCAAAATATCAACTTTTTACAAGTTTCAATTATCTTTAATAAGGATATTAAGGATTATAAATATTCAAGTCAATTGTTGAAAGTCAATTGTGCTTGGAATGGCACAGAGAGGGAGTATAGTTTTGTAATCAACACCACACATAACTTTCAATAAGCCCGGTTAGTTGTGTGTGAACCTATACAAAAACTTGTGCAAAATTTATATGTTAGCAAATGTTGTATGTCAATGTGTTGGGCAAATCAAATTCTGCCATGTGTATCACAATTCACTATTTTCTTCCCAAAAGCCTCCCTGATAGAACGTAAAACCCACGGATAATTGAGGCTATGTGTATTGATATATATATATATATAGTGGGTACAAAGGGTATACAAAACCTAAACAAATATGGAATAGTATATATACAAAACCAATTATAAAGGGTATTCCTTTATTATTCTAATTCTACATCAATTATATCTCTATTATCCTCCCTCAAGCAAAGCGTAGGGATGGTCGCAACGCAAAGTTTGGAACACAAGAACTCAAACTGAGGACAAGGTAAACTCTTTGTAAAGATGTCAGCAAGCTGGAAGTTCGTAGAAACATGAGCAATCTTGAGCTTGCCAAAAGACACCATCTCACACACAAAATGATAATCAATATCAATGTGCTTGGCTCTCTTATGCGAAATTTAATTCTGAGCAAGAAAGAGAGCACTATTGTTATCACACAGCAAAACAAGAGACACACAAGTCTATACATGTAAATCCCGAAGAAGATTCATCAACCAAGCTAGTTTCGCAACAGTGTTAGCCATAGCACAATATTCTAATTCTGAACTACAACGAGAGACCGTTGGTTTCTTCTTAGGAACTAGGTTATCACCAAGGATAATGGCATAACTATATGTCGACCTATGAGTCTCAATATAATGAGCCTAATCAGCATCAGAATAACCCAAAACTAGTAAAACAGACAAATTTGTGCGAAATTGAAGACCATGGTGGAGAATACCATGCACATAGTGAAAAATTTGAGTAACAACTTAGAAATGGTCATCCGTATGAGCCTGCATATACTGAATGACCGGGTTCACAACATAAGACAAGTTGGGAAGTGTAATAGAAAAATACTGTAGTGCACCAACCAAAGAGTGATAAAGTGTGGGGTTTTCGAATGGCTTACTATAAGAGTTGGCAAGTTACGAAAAAAACCCACAAATGGTATAGCAATTGGCTCTGAATCCTACATAACAGCGCACAATAAAATATCCTTATCGTATCTGGCCTTACCAAGGAATAAGCCATCGGAAGTATGAATAACCCCCAAACCCAAGAAATACTGTAGAGTGCCAAGATCAGTAAACTTGAATTCCTTATTAATCCAGTTAATAAACTTCTAAATGAGACGACCATCATTCCTAGTAAGAATAATGCCATCAACATAAACTAACAAGTAGAGCAAAGAGGCACCATATGAAAACACAAAAAATATGTATTAGAGGAATTTCATACCAAACCCAGGCCAACAAAAAATGAACTAAAACGGTGAAACCAAGCACTAGGAGCTTGCTTCAAACCATAAATGGTCTTGGGTGGTCGGCAAACAAAATCAGGATGCATCAGGTCTTTGTATATAGCAGGCTGCTCCATATAAACCGGGGAGTTAAGAATGCAATTTAAAAATGCACTCTTAACATCAAGCTATCGTAAAGGCCAATTTGAGTAACAACAAGATATAAACAGTACGAACAATAGATACCTTCACCACTGGACTAAATGTATGATCATAATCAAAACCAGGCAATTGTGAAATATTTTGAGCAACTAACCTTGCTTTTATGCCTGTGAAGAGAGCCATCGGCCTTGTATTTTAAACAATAAATGAATTTTGAACTAACAACATTAGCATGTGGAGGACGAGGAACCGAATCCCACATCTGTTGAGTGCGAAGAGCATCCATCTATGAGTCCATAGAAGCAACCCATTCAGGATCCTTGATAGTCGAGTGATGACTACGAGGCTGAGTCTTAGTATGCAAAGCATTCAGATAGCTAGAAATACCATACTTCAAAAAATTCTTGTACCGGAGTAAGCCAGTGCGCAATCAAGTAGCCATCGGATGAAGAGAAGAGAGATATGATGCCGGAGATTGCATGGATTATGAAGCGGGTACAAAACCTAAAGTGAGCACAGAACCCGAGGTGGGCTTGGAACCAAAGGTGATAGATGGAGGTCGAGCCGAAGAGGCAGTCAGTGATGGTTACACTAGAGAAGCTGGGGATGTCGGATGATCGGTGGAGACGCTGGAGTGACGGCTAGTGGTGCGTGATGAACACGCACTGCTGGGGTGGCCATCATGTGAACCGGCAGTGGATGTGCATGTGACTGGACTGGCAACGTGTGTGGCTGTTTGTCAAGCTGTTGGTCACCATGTGACAACCAAACACAATTTTTAGATGAACCCTCAGCTCTCGGTACATGTTGAAAATTAAAATTGTCCAAAATAATGGGTCATTTAGCTGAAGTAGATGGCTCAAAAACCTATGAAAGAATTGACAAAGGCTCCAAAAATATAGAAATATCCAGTGATGATAAATCGGTAATAAGACCAATACGAGTAATCAGAAAAAATCTCATCAAACTGAGCATGGTGAGTGATGTACTCCTTCGTAAGAGGATCAAGACAACGGTAACCCTTGTACTGTGAATTGTAACCCAAAAATATGCAAGACATAGGGCCATAAATACAGAAAAACTCGACAACCAAAAGGATGAAAATTGGAGTAGCCAGACGTAGTACCAAAAATAACAGAGAATGCAGACTGACCTAAAAAAATAGATTAGGCAGTATGTTGATGATGTAGACTGCTGTCAAAAAAGCATCATACCAAAATGAATGATGAAGGCTAGAATGAAGAGCATCGACAGACCTGCCTCAGTAATATGACGATGCTTCCTCTCCGCGCAACCATTTTGCTCAGGAGTGTAAGGACACGAAAGTTGGTGATGAATTCCCTTTGATGCAAAATGAGAATGTATGTGATGATTCAGAAAACTTGGTTCCACCATCACTCTGAAATACTTTGATGGTGGTAGAAAACAGGTTCTCAACAAGTGCTTCAGATTGCATATAAGCCTCCACAAAGTCAGACTTTCTTCGTAAAAGATATAACCAAGTAAACCAAGAAAAATCATCAACATAAATGGTATAATAAAGGTACCCGGCGTGAGAGACACCATGTGAGGGTCCCCAAAGGTCACGATGAACTAAATCAAGTATTTATGGTGCGCGATTTAAATTATCATTAAAAGAAAGATGCTTGCTTTTAGCCATCTCTGAAGAAGAACACAAATGAGCCTTGGACAGCACTGACAAATTACAAATTCTACTCAGAGATGAAATAACAGAAAAAGGGACATGTCCTAAGCTACTATGCCATAGCTCAAATGAGGCATGACCTTTATTTGAATTTATAATAGAAACTAAAGCAGCACCACCATAATCTAAAATGTAGAGACCTCCCTCACTGCGTCCTCGACCCATTAGCTCCTTGGTAACCTTGTTCTGAATAGT
>JAULKK010230452.1:0-15517 GCA_032355705.1 Rubia peregrina
TGTGTTTTGTTCGATCTGGTTTTACAGATCGTGTATTCGTAATTTCATTTACGCTTCTCCACCAGGAGTTCCGTTCAATTTGTATTTTTCAAGGTGTTTACAGTTTGACCAATATAGATTGAGTTTTGGATCAAGATCAAGCGGTGTTACAACTGTTGTAGATCCATGTTTGGCGTAGAGATATTGATGTTGATACACTTCTCTTCGTCAAGTGGTTATGATTTTCACGAAAAGCGAGTTAATATCCCCGGGGGTGATGTTACAGTTTTTTATTGGATCTATGATCTGTAATAGTACAGACGATCAGTCTGGTTGACATGTAATTTGAATATCCTTGTAATAGATTGGTTTTATTGCTAGAGGCTAGTTAGGTTGGATGTCAATTCCAGTTATTGTAATCGACGTTGGACGTTTCCCCCCAACATCTTGGAATGATTGATTTTTTTAAAAAAACACATGTTCCGACATAAAAAATGCTCTCGGATTCAAAGTGCACTTCGGACACCCGTTCCTCCGTCAGAAGTGCTCTCAAAACTCTTTTAGAATAGTTGCTTTTGGTTCAACCGCCATTGTCTGCGATAGTGCCCTCCAAAATACATGTTCGGAACTGCACTTAAGCAAATAACGGAACCGTCATACGATAATTTCAACGGTTCAAGGCCAACCGCCGCCTTACATGTTTTTGAAGCCATTTATTGTCAACTTTAATGAACACATGTTGTGAGTTTGAAACTTAAATAACTGGCGATTCCAAAATACAATCCATTATCACCGTGCAATGGAGTCGGTAATGACGTATCCTTCACTTGTACTCTGTAAGCATGGAATAGGGATTTCTATATATAAATAATAGGATACATAATTCACTCTCAAAACTACTTTATATACGCAAGTATCACAAATAGCAATGAATAGTTTATATTGATTTTGATTCATACATATAGCGTGTAATAACTCATTCGACACACGTTGGGAAACTGAATCAAACATCTGGCCAACATATTTACAAACTGTGATCTTCATGGAAATCACAACGAAATCTGCTCGGATCATAATTAAGCATTTTAAATCCAGAAAAACCCAGTCAAATAATTCGAAAAGCCAAACCCCGAGTATCTGCGAATCTCTACTCTACAGGAAGTCAAGAGAAGGACGGTTTGACCTTCAGCTTCAAGTAAGTGAGGGGCCACTCTCAACAAATCATAAAATTATAAATTATAAATTATAAATATACAATGTGAACGTCTAATTGCATTTTGCTCATCTACGGGGGTTGACTTTACAGTTTACATCAAGTTATACGAGGTTAGCCTCAACATTACTCCAATATCTCTCAATGAGCACTTACTAATTTATTGTATGTCCGAAATCAATTACTCCTACAGTTCTGTTGGAGCATTTATTTGAGACCGACAAATCAATTTTTTGATATTCTGCTCCCTAAACACGGTAAATGATCCCAGGTTACGTAACTGCCAAAATCCAACATAAAATTGAATTTCATACTAGCTATATCTTGTAACAGTGATATTGCATTGATTCACGATCCTCCAAATCAAATCAAACAAACCCGTTTCAGATTCTACTTGACACTTTAACTATTGATCAAGAGTCTGTTTCTTGAAAGACTGTATTTTCATAAGTATGAAAAGATCAAGGTTTAAACTGCAAATTAGGATAAATCAAGATAAATTTTTCGGGCTGCATTAATCGGGCCATAAACTAATAACTACTTCACGTTGCATAGTAAATTTTAAATATTACAACTAAAACCTCTTGATTTTCAATAATTCTAATTCAAAATCGTCTTTCTATATGCCTGTGAAAGACTGTCTTTCCCAAAACTTTTCCATTGATTAATTTAACTCTTACGTAAAAAAATCAACAATTTTGAACACGTTTTTTTTATAGAACACAATCACTAGGTAAAACTAGTAAGGCCCCGTTCTCTAGAGTTTATATGAATTGATCTGATATGATCTAAACTGATTTGAACTAATTGAATTGAACTAAGTTGAATTGAAATGAAAATAATTTTGTTGAAAAATAGTAACAATATGACTAAATAAGCTAAATTTCATCGAAGTAAATTTCCATTAAACTGAACTAAACTGAACTGATTTAAACTGAGTAGAATTAAAATGAATTGAATTAAACTAAATTGAATTTTCGATAAGTCTGCATAGCTAAAGAGCTGTAATAATCTATAGCGCCACATTATACTTGTACTATTAGAAAATGGTGGGAAGATAACCATTTACTTGAGCAGTCAGTACGAGTAAGGATATGAATTTCTTTGCGAATACTCTGGTTTGCGGAATATTGGGTATTTATCTGAACTAGGAAGTTTGCCCAAAACCTAGCACACACGCACACAGTTCAAGCGTCTAGCCCGCAGGGTACACTCAACTATGACTTGTTCTCTAAAATGCCCGAAGGTTTAGATCACAATGTTTCTCTATAAGCGTCTAGCTCGCAGGGTACACTTACAAAGGAGATTGGAACTTAACTAGCCCGCAGGGTTAAGAGACAATATAAATGATAAGAATAACTCAAAATTATTAATATATGATTGATAAAAGATGTGTTAAAGTCTGGTGAACCTCTCTTTAAATATAGGTGAATTCGGCCATAGTAAACCCTAGGCACAATTGGAATCTGAATCAACTTATGACAGCTTGAAGAAGCTAAAACCACATATTACTAAACTACCTAATTTAAATATAAATGATGACCATATTCATCCAAGTAAATCAATCCAAATAATGGATGAATTATTGAATGAATCTATTTTATCTAAACCTACCAAATCTAATTCTAATTAAAATAAAACTGAATATTCTAAACACTAATTAAAATATTACCAAAACTCTTCTAAGCCAGTATGGCCGAGTTTATGGCTTCATTAATAATAATAAAAATAAACTAAAATAATCACACTTTCTCATTAAAAAAACTCATTGGAAAAAAAGTATAGTGCCGACCTCCTAAAAATACTAAACTAAGAAAAATATAATAAATGATATTCTTGATATGTACTTTGATGTTGATGGCCTGTGTTAGGGAGTTGATATTATTAATAACTAATTAATCAATAAAATATCGCGTTGACAATACATGGGAAAGAATTCTAGTTAGTTGAGGTCATGTATATTTTTTACAATCCAGTAAAGTCAAACCCTTAAACTCATATGGGATGATTGTGAATTGATTTTCCCTCTGCCACTGATTAGATTTCAAACATAAGGTTTAGTTACACAAACCATATTCAATATTTCAAAGTATAATCTACAAAGAATATTTTTTTGTTAATAATAAATTTTAAGAGTTTATAAATCTGACACCAAATCAAGATTTCGAACCAAAAGTAGCACTTTTAAAAACACAAACTTATCAGCACCACAAAATAAGACGTGAAACCGGCCGAAAATTAGTATATATGAATGGATTTTTTAATGAATGGTTATCCCTTGTGCACAATAAATGCACATATATAATATATATGAATGGATTTTTTGATGAAGGGTTATCCCTTGTATGCACAAATAATGCACATATCATACATCGCTACACGATAAATTATTGCCTAAAATCAAAGGAAGTATTCGCTAAATTTACAAATCATTGATTGAAATAGAGAAGGGCAACAATCCTTTGAACACATTCCTTATCTCCAGCCTCAACGGGTTCTTCTTGACCTGCAAATATAATAAAATGTCTAAATTTAGATTGATCATTTTATGAATTTATGAAACATCACGCATGCATTTTTTTAAGAAAAGCATACCATGTATTTTTTTACAATTATATTGCGCATTTTGATTATTTTCAACTAACCAATATTGAATTATATTTTTACATATCGATATCACTTCCATTGACTTCAAAATTATAGTGAATTATATGAATGTTAAGAATGAATTTTTTGATGAAGGGTTATTCCCTTTGGACTCACTCCGACTCACCGCCATTCCATCTTAGTGACGGTGGCTCAATAGATTTGAGGATGACGAACTCAACCTTTTTAAAAACCAACTTTCAACACCATTAGATCCCATCATCCCCCGCCACAAATTTATTTGGAAAATGAATTCCAAATCATCATAGATCTCAAACTTAAGGCTTCATTTACACAAACCAAATACTTTTTAATGTATAATCTCAAAAAATATCCATCTGAATCATGGTGAATTAGTAAATGTGAGGATGACGAAAAAAAACTTTTCTAAAAGTAATTTTTGAACACCGTTAATCCCAACATCCTCTGCCACATATTAGATTTCAAACACAAGGTTTAGTTACACAGACCATATTCAATTTTTCAAAGTATAATATAAAATAAATCATTTTAAAAAAATTAAAATTTTGAGAGTGTATAATTCTTACACCAAAACAAGATTTCGAACCAAAAGTAGCACTTTTGGAAAAACAAACTTAGTAGCACCATAAAATAAGACTTGAAATCACACTGAATTAGCATATATAGATTTTTACGTAGTCATGCAATGAAGATCAAGGGTTTGGTTAATTCAAAAAGAGGCCTCTGATATAGTGTGTGATTGTGTAAATATTTGCTTGGCTTTCTCATTATATATCAATGATTGTTGAATTATTTTTTTGGTAAAAAATATGGACTGATACAGAGAAGGGCAACAATCCTTTGAAAACTCCCATTCCCTGCAGCCTCGGTAGGTTTTTGGATTCGATAATTTTTTTCACATACAATTTTCTCGACATGTCATATAATAAAATGTCTAAATTTAGACTAACCGTTGACAGAATTTACGAACATCACGTATACATTTTTAAGAAGCATACAATGTATTTTTTTAATATTGAACACCATGTGCTTCGATTATTGTTGGTTAACCAACATTGCATTGTGTATGTACGAATCAATATTACTCCATTCATTTGAATTTACAGTGTATTATATAAATGTTATGAATGAATTTTTTGATGAAAGGTTATCCCCTATATGCACGATAAATGCACATATCATACATCGTTGCACGATAAATGCCCATGTGATACATAGCCTAAAATCAAAGTTAGTGTTCTCTGAATTTACAAATCACGATGTATGTATTTCTTAAATAATAACTCCGTTCAATGTGGTGGTCATACATGGGTATAAGAGTCACTTTACTTTTTGCTCGAGGTGTCAAAATACTACATTTTTTCTGATGTAGGTTTTCCCATTTATTACATGAAATTTAGCAGATACAGTTTTCTGCGTAGTCATTGCAATTAAGATCAAGGGTTTGGTCAATTCAAGAAGGAACCTCTCATCAAGTGTGTGATTGCATAAATATTTACTTTTTTGAAATATGTGTAAATATTTGCTTAGCTTTCTCATTATCTATCAAGAATGGTTGATTTTTGGAGGGAAAAATCATGGACGGATACAGAGAAGAGTAACAATCCTTTGAAAACTCCCCTCTCTGCAGCCTCAGCAGGTTTTGAGTTTGATGGTTTTTTAAAATACAGTTTTCTTGGCGTGTCCATAAAATAAAATGTCTAAATTTAGAATAAATGTTTACTAAATTTACAAAAATCATGTATGTATTTATTAAAGAAGCATCTGACGTATATTTATTTTGATATTGTGTACCATGTGTTTCGACTATTGTTGGCTAACCAATATTGCACTATATTCGCACAGTCAATTTTACTTTCATTCATTTCAAAATTATAGCGCATCATATATTATGGATGAAAATTTTGATGAAGGGTTATCCCCCTTATGCACAATAAATGCACATATCATACATTGTTGCACGATAAATTTCCATGTGATACGTTGTTTACAATCAAAGGAAGTGTTCATTAAATTTATGGATCACCGCATATGTATTTTTTTATATATAAATAACTTAATTCAATGTGGGGTCGTACACTGGTCACTTTACTTCTTGATCAGGGTGTCAAAGAACAACTTCTCTCTCTCTCTCTCTCTCTCTCTCTCTCTCTCTTCTAATGAAGATTATCCCATTTATCACACGAAAGTTAGCGGATACAGTGTTTTGCGTAGTCATTGCAATGAAAATCAAGCGTTTGGTCAATTCAAGAAGGGACCTCTCATCTAGTGTGTGATTGTGTATTTTTTTTTTAAAGATGTGTAAATATCTGCTTAGCTTTTTGCATTATATATCAAGGGTTGTTGATTTTTTTTTTGGATGGGAAAATCATGAACTGATACAGAGAAGAGCAACAACCCTTTGGAAAATACCCTTCTCTACAGCCTCACTAGGTTCTTGAGTTCGATGGTTTTTCAGATACATTTTTCTTAACATGCCCATGTAATAAATATCTAAATTTAGAATAAACGTTCACTAAATTTACGAAACATCACGTATGCATTTTTAAAAAAAATAAGCAACTGATGTATATTTTTCTTGATATTGTGCACCATGTGCTTCAACTATTGTTGGCTAACCAATAGTGTATTTGTACAAATGGATATTACTTTTATTCATTTCAAAATTACAGTGCATTATATAAATGTTATGGATGAATTTTTTTATGAAGGGTTATCCCCTTCATGCACAATAAATGCACAAATCATATATTATTGCATAATAAATGCCCATGGGATACATTGCTTACAATCAAAGGAAGTGTTCGCTAAATTTACGGATCGTTGCGTATGTATTTTTTATAAATAACTTCATTCAATGTGATGGCCGTACATGGGTAAAACTGTCACTTTACTTGTTGCTCGGGGTGTTAAAGAATGACTTTTTCTTCTTCTAATGATGAACGTTATCCCATCAATCACATGAAAGTTAGCAGATAAAGTTTTTTGCACAGTCATTGCAATGAAGATCAAGGGTTTGGTCAATTCAAGAAGGGGCCTCTCATTGAGTGTGTGATTTTGTAAACTGTTTGAATATAGATTGACCATTTACTGTATTTTCAAATCATCATGTATGTATTTTAAAAAAACATACCACATAATATTTTATATTTTTGATATTTCACACTATATGTTTCGAATACTGTTGGCTAGCCAATATTACACTATATATGTACAAACTCAATATTACCTCCATTCATTTCAAAAATTACATACATGTGCATTATATAAATGTTATGAATGGATTTTCTAGGGAAGGGTTATTTCATTTGTGCAAAATAAATGCACATGTCATTTATTGTTGTTCGATAAATTTCCATGTGATACATTACTTAAAATTAAAGGAAGTGTTCACTAAATTTACGAATCACAATGATGAATAACTTCATTTCAATGTGGTGGTCGAGTAGGGTTATAACAGTCACTTTACTTGTATAGGGTGTATTAGAAAACAACGTTCTATTCTGATGAAGGGTTATCCCATGCATTGCGTAACAACCACCTAATGTGATTTTCTTTATCTTGACATGCCCATGTGATAAAATGTCTAAAATTAGATTGAGCATTCGCTGAATGTACTAATATATGATGAAGGATTTTCCGACATATCACACAATAGCCAGCTAATACAATTTTCTTCATCATGACGTGCCTATATGAAATGTAATTGAGTTTTGCTAAAATTACGATCACCATATATGTATATATTTTTAAGTTTTCAAATATTGTTGGGTGACCAATTAAATTCTACATTCGCAACACATCTAGAAAATGCCTTGAATATATAAAATTTTATGCTCATATATAAAACCTTTTGAGAATGTACTAATAAACAAAATCGTAAGAGTTGTCAGAAAACTTAATGTATGATAAACATAAAGTAACCATTCACTTTGGTGGCCATATGAGGCATAATTGTTATTTTACTTCTTGTTTGGGATGTTCAAAAAACAATGTCATTTTCTGACGTAGGGTTATCCCGTTCATTGTGCAACAACCGTCAAATACTATTTTCTTCATCTTCATGTGATACGGTACTTAATACTAGAGGGAGTGTTTACCACTTTGTATGTATATCTATTTTTTATGAATAACGTTCATTCACGGCGGTGGTCGTATGAGGGCATAATAGTCACTTTACTGGTAGCTCAATAGTAGAGAAAACATTTCACTGTATTTAGAATAATGTTACTAATCGAAATTCTTTCCATTCATTTAAAAAATTAGAGTGCAGTATACTAAATGAGTTTCTGTGATGATTCAGGATTGTATCCAAATGAGTGAGTAAGGCTCACCATTGTTGGGCCTGGAAGTGGAACTAATTCTATCCAGCAGCTTGAAACGGGTACTCCATCTGTCCCAATTCAAGCAGCACATTTTGACTTTCAGCAGTTGACTCAAAATATTTGATCCTTAATATCTTTTATTAAGGACAATTAAAACTTGTAGAAAGTTTATATTCTGAAAATATATGTCATAATTAATCTAACAATTTATCACTCAATAATATACTTATACACCTATTCAATTTTGGGATCAAAGTTAATTTTTTTAATTAAATGAATAGTTAAATTGCAATTTGAATTGGGACAGAGGGAGTAGTTAAATCAGGAGAAAGAATTGGATTCCTGGGATAAGGGATCAACAAGTTCTTCCCGTGGTGCATTCTAATGCGGACCTAATTGATCTCTTTTATCAGGCTTTACGCTGTTTCCGATAATAATAGCTCTATGCTTTCTATGGAAAAAAAGAGAGGGTATCATACTCTATATTTTACTTACTTACGCTATGTAATACATCTATAAAATATATTTTAATCTAGAAAAAAACAAAAAACAAAATTTAATTTTTAAGGAAATTAAAAACATATCTTCAGGAAGTCTGGCGCCACCACCCCGGTCAAGTTCTTGCCAGAAAATTCTCCCTCCCCACTTCGTCCCCGGTCGGAAAATTCTCTGTAAAGTCCAGATTTGTCTAGTTGAGAATTTGTGTAAGTTATGCAAATATGGAATGATTATATTGAAACATCAAAGAAGGAATGTTAGTGATATAAGGAATGTGGAGTTGTAATCCGAGAAGGAGAGGTATATGTTCATAATGTTTTGTTTGAAAATTATATCAATTCCTATATTTATGAGTTTGGATTAGATCTATGGAATTGAAATATTCGGTTATGGAAAAAGATATGGACGATATATTCTAATTCTCATCTCCAAGGGATTTGATTTAAATCGGAATTTGAAATGGAGAAAGAATTATATACGACTTCAGAATTTCCATGGTGGAACATACTGGAGATTTTAGAATTGGTGATTAGAATATTGCGCTGAAATTATTTTATGACAACTTGGAGTTTAAGAAATATTTAATTCAGACGTATGGAAGCATAATGAGTTTATGGAAAATCTCTATAATTATGGAATTGGATTCATGGAATATTATGAGATATTTGAGATAAGGAAAATCCCTTTATTTGTGGGATTTTGATATGCTTTAGAAGCAGATAAGGAATATTATGGAGATAATTATGGAGCATTCCGATCTACAATGGACTATAAATAGAGGACATTATACGGCTGCAAGACACAAATTAAATGGAGAAATCTGCACATCAGATTTTCTATCTATCGAGAGTTTTGTCGAGAGCTAGAATTATCATTTTCCAACATACACGACATGTTTGCTAAAATTCAGAACGTATACCTTAATTCCTCGGGAGGAGGAGATCCAACGTCAACGAGTTTTGAGGTCAGAGGGAGTCTGATCAAGGTGGATCAGTAGCAATGGGAGCTTGCAAAATCACATGTTGTAATTAGAAGATAAGTATAGTTGTATGGTGTACTTTGTACTATATCTCTGATTAGTGGATTTATTTTGAACTGGGCCAGACCTTGCAGATGTAGGTGGATTTCACCGAACTGCATAACCAAGTTTTGTGTCTCGTGCATTATTTACTTTACATACTTGGTTAAGTTAGATTATGTTGGAACATAGGATTGCAAGTTAAGCTAAAATGGTAAAACAAGTTTTCACCCTCCATTCCCACATTCGTCCCCTGTCGGAAAACCCTCCCTCCCCTCCCCACCTCGTCAGAAAACCCTCCCTCCCTACTTCGTCCCCAGTCAAGACCTCCCTCCCCGCTGGAAGAGACCTCCCTCCCGAGCCTCACCTTTGTCCCCAGCCACCCCATCTTCAACTCCTCCCGTCACCTCTGCTTCGCATCGAGTGGTTCTCGCCAGTGGAAACTAGAGCCGTGAGAACGGGGCAGGGCGATGAGAACCGAGCCAACAATGAGAAGAAAGTAGAACCGAGAAAGAAGACCAGACGGGGCAATGAGAGCCGAGAATAGGGTGACAAGAACCGGGTTGGGAGGGGAAACGAGAACGTGGCAATGAGAACCGGACCGGGGTAGGGAAACGAGAATGGGGCAACAAGAATCGGACCGGGGCACCAGAGAAGACACACCAGTCGTCGAAAATCGATTATGTTGGGGCGACGAGATCAGAATCGAGGCTGGGCGGCGAGAGCCGATCTGGGTGGGCTGAGGTAACCATGCGGGAAATGGCAACGAGAGGCAGGCGGGGCAGGGCAAAGGGTGGGAATGGGAATCTCATTGAACACCATTACCTCCGGCGACACCACCTCCAGCCACACCGTACACAACCAGTTTTTTATTAGGTTAAAAGTAAGTTTTAAATTATGATTAATTATAATTAATTATTAATAACTATTCCTTTTCCTCTTTTTTTCATTAAAAAGTCAAAATACATATGTACAAGGCTTAATATAACAGTTCACTAAAAAAAGTGATTACATCACATCAGTGACTAGTACAAATAGTACTCCATTCGTTCCAGTTCTATTTGCACTGAAATCATTATCATGCTGTTCAAATTACATATTAGGTCATTAGTATGTTTATCTACGTATAATAACGGCAAATAAAAAGTTTGTATTTAAGAATGACTTATCATATACTCCGTCCGTTCCACTATACATTGCTTGTTTACTTTTTCTCGATTTTCAATGAATATATTTTACCGTAAATATCTCTAGTTACCTATAATATTGTCGCATAAAAAATTAATATTTAGAAAATAGATGGTAAGATGAATCTAACAAGATCTCACATGATATTTTATTACACAGATTAATTTATATTTACGGTCAAAGTTTACAAAATTTGACCCCCCAGAAAGCAATTAAACAATTTATAGTGGGGCGGAGGGAGTATGATTATAATCTTCATATATCTATTCAAATATGAGGTCAAAATTTGATAATATATAGTGTTTGAAAAGTAAAAATGCAAATAGCTCTGGGACGGAGGGAGTAGATATATTTGATTGGAAATTTCGACCTTAATGATCGGAGACTCATCTTAAAAATAACCCGAGAATCAGTATCTCAACGTTATTTTAACATTGTAATAGCATACACGCAGTGGCGGAACTAGGACTGGATCCTAGCGGAGGCTGGCGGGGGCTGGGCGGGGGCTGAGATGAACAGTATAGCCTACCGTCACCGGGCGAGCGGGTGCTGCCCCCTCAGATCCGCCAGTGCATACACGTGTCCTTAGCACACCAATCCACATCATATAAGCTGAAAGCATAGTTCATAATGTTGAGAGTCAATCCATCGGTTAACACATTATTAAGTTTGGTAAAGTTGACCATGCATATTTTATACTTCGTTGCAATTAAATATGTCAATAATGCAGATATAATGTTGGTTTTGGTTTTGCTGGTATGGGATCACCTGTTGCTTTCAATCTTTGTTTTGATGGAGCAGCCGAGAATTAATGAATTATCTGGAATTACATTAGTATGTGAGAGGGAAAAGAACAACAAATAAGCAACGTTTCATACCTTATCTACTAATTTAAAGCTTAGTCCATGTTATTTTTTACAGTTTAGTATAATGTTGAATTGATACTTTTCAAGTTAGTTTTGACTTTTTTTAAATATGTTTAATTTTAGTTTAGTTCAGATTAGTGAAAGATCATGTCCAAAGAACAGGGAATTAAGCGGGGAGAATTATTTGTTTATAAACCTACGTTGTAAATTTATCTATTTATATTTAAATTTCAATAGTCAATACTTCACAATTAATTTTTTAGTTGAATTACCTGAATCTCATACTCCATATAAATATCACTTTACGTTTATAATTTGTTAATTTTCCATTTCAAATTCGTACTATTAGATGAGCTGTAATTGAGCATTAGTACAACATCTTTGAAACCATGTGTGTAGTGTGTGTCATTATTAACTTCCACAAACTCTCCAAAACGGAAGATCCGTTACATCTTTTGGCATTAGGGAAGAAAGGACTATCTAGGCACACAATCTTTGATTTTAAGTCAAATTAAAGATTCTTAAAATGAATGATAAATAACATCAAATTTAAGCGCTCTTTTCTTATTTTTCATATATCAAAATCGTGCTCACACATAAATAATTATTAGAGTAAAGTGCTTATATGACCCTCAGTTCTTTGGAAAGTGCAAATATAACCCTCAGTTTTTCAAAAGTGCTAATATACCTATGGATATTTTCAAAAGTGCTAAATTATTTTTTTGGTCACTTACATAACATCTTTTACCATTTTTTGATCCCCGTGAGCAAAACCATATTTTTTATTACCCCACAAATTCAAAGTGAAATTTTTGATCCCCAAAACCAGATTTCGGGTGGTTTTCAGGTGGTTTTCATCTTTTGGTCCCCAAAATATAATATTTTATATGGTTAGGGGTATTTTTTTTTGTAATTTCCCTTATTAAAATAGAAAAATTCAAAAAAACATTTCTTTTTTTATCGCCGCTTGATCAGCAACCACCGCACTCGGTGAATCTTCTTCTTCTTCTTTTTTGCACTGCAAACTCTCTACAACCGGCGATTCTTCTTCTTCTTTCGCTTCTGATTGACATAAACCACGCTCGAAAAGATCGATGAGAGGCAGATATTTTGCGGTGGAGGGCGTCGGAGCAATGGCAGCGCATCCACAACGAGTCTGTGGTGGAGCGAGGCGACGACGACTGTGCTAGGGTTTGGGAGGCACCCATGACCGCGAGGCGCCGGTGAGCGAGGCGACGACATTGCTTTGCTTTTCCATCAGGCAGGTCAGATCCACTCACTTGTATGAAGAATACGATACCTTAAAGCAGCGATGACAATGGCGACAGATACAGATGACGATGGCGATGGATGACGACAACGGTGAAAAGCAGTGGAGGAGACGGCGCCGGTTGATTCTTCACCCTCACCCTCGCCATCGAATTCTTCACCCTTGAACCCTATTTGAAAAAAAAACTCTCTTCGAATCGGAAGGCTCAATTTGGGCATATGAAATCCCCCCTCCTCGCCTCCACCTATCCGAGCCCACCGGCCACTCGCCGACTCCTTCACCTTTACCGACTCTGTTCACCTTCACCGAATTCGTTCTTCACCGGCGAGCAGAACGGAGATCGAAAATCAAAGGGTTGAGTGTTTTTAATTTTTGTTGTTTTTAATAAGCAAAATTACAAAAATACTCCTAACCATATAAAAATAATATTTTTTTGGGGACCAAAAGATGAAAACTATCTGAAAACCACCCAAAATATGGTTTTGGGGATCAAAAATTTCACTTTGAATTTGTGGGGTACTAAAAAAATGTGGTATGTTCTCGGGGACCAAAAGATGGTAAAAAATGCTATATAAGAGATCAAAAAATAATTTAGTCGTCCTTTAAAGGTACCAACATTTTCATTTATTTCTCAAAAAAGTACCTTTCACCAAAAAAATGGGTATCAATTTGGATCAATTTTTCCCATAATGGTACCCACTTTTAACTTTTAAAAAAAACCTTTTCGGGACATTAATGAAAAAATGGGTGCTTATTCAGAACAATTTAAAAAATAGGGTACCAAACTGTGAATTTCACGTAAAAGTAGGTAGCATTCTTGACATTTTCTTATTATGTAATAATCATGAAATTAATGAGAATGAGAACATTATTTTTCCAAATAATAAAAAAATCTCTAGTTGTAAAACATTGTTATGTTAAATTCTAATTGAGTATCCTCAAATATAAGTACACCCTCCGTTCCAATTAAATTTGTACATATATTTTTTACATTCAAATTTGTCAAACTTTAATTACATATATGAATCGATATATGAACAATAATTTTATCGTATTAGATATGGTTAGATCGTCGTAATATGTAGTTTTTAAATATTAACTTTACATGTTTTGTTATTATACATAATCACAACATGTGTATTAATAATCTACACTTTCTATAACTGAGAGGTCAGTGGTTCAAACCACACTCTATCTAGAATTGTGAATATTATAGAACTTTCTTGATAGGGATCACCCAAAATTATGGAACCGTGTCGGTGGTCCCTGATATGTTTTCTCATCCTGCAGGTGGTCGATGAATGTGAGATCGTGGTGGTTCTGCCTTCGGTTGCGGTGATTATTTAATAGTGCAACGTTTTGGGTGTTCTCGGGATATCATCCCTGCCTATTCAAATGGATGGAGTTTCAAGCTCCACGGAGCTTCAATAGATTTAATGACTGTGTCTTCTAGTTAGGTCCCAAAGAAAGATGTTTATATGTAATTTAGTTACTTGTATGTGATCTTTCAATAATAAATAGAATTACATCATGCTTAATGGAGATCATGAAATTTTTTTGTACAAATTTGGTTGGAAAAGAGAAAATAATAACATATCACAATGGTATCATATGCCAATTTCTAAAATTTAACTTTATAAAGGTATAGACCCCGAGGTCTAAAATATACATTTTTTTAAAGGTTTGGATGTAAAAGCAGCTATTTTTTTGAGCATCAACTTCGTCTATTATTAGAAATTATTTGGATATCTTAATTTATTTGCAAAGGTTTGGTGGGACGACACATCCAATCTCATAATAATACAGACGGTTTAAATACAATTATTTATATATGAGAAATGATTTAAGGTATTTTTAAAATATAATTTTGGAAATTTTACTTCATCTCTTGCTCATCTAGAGTTGGTTTCATGTCGTGTTCGTGCCATATATAATTTAATGTTCACTTTGTGTTCTTGTCTTTTTGTGTTGTGCTGTTAAGATAAAAGCTGACTAACGACACGTCTACATGATTCGTACTCTTTGTGTATCGTATCGTGCTCGGTCCACTTGTTGGATCATGCTATACTTTACTGATTCAGTTAAGTTGACAAATCAAATTTATTCCTTTGTTTAGTGAAAATTTGAATATAAATATAAATTAATTATGCAAGAAATAAATAAAAATAACTTAAATAATATTTTTTGGTATTACATTTTATTGTAAAATATTGCATTTGGAATCATTTAAAAAATAATGTAAGTTGAAAATTGTAATTAGAAATCGAACAATTAAAGTTTTGATATATTTTATTTTTCACCAATATATCACATTATAGTATTCATTACACCGTTCACTTAATCAAATTCAATTAACTTTATGTAAAGATAAAATATCAAGAAATGCGGCGTTTCCATAAGTTTATGGACAGTTCACGGTGATTTTTACCCTAAATATTGTAATTTTTCATAAAATTTAAATATTACATTTTAAAAGTTAAAAAGTAATAATATGTATTTGAATGTGAAAATATAAAATATAAAATATAAAAA
>JAULKK010230560.1:0-15517 GCA_032355705.1 Rubia peregrina
GAGGACGAGTAAAGGTTTAAGTGTGGGGGATTTGATGAGACGTCAAATGCATGTATTTTCCGAAGCATTTAACATCTATTTTGTTGGAAGATTGCTATATTTAGATTGGTTTGCATCATAAGGGGTTTAGATAACTGTTTTCAGTTTTCATATCTACATCTTTCATTTTGTAACCTATTTTTAGTCTAATGGATTTTGAGTCCTTACGAGCATCTAGATTCCTTTTGTGAGATTAATTTGTAGATTGTTGGTAAGCACTTCGGATTATTTTAGTGATGGCCATTCGCAATGATGGTATAAGATTGAACGCCACAAGTCAAAACGTAGTATAAGATAAAAGGGTCGAAGAAGGAAGACAAAAAAGCAGATGAATTGTGATCCGGAAGTTTGAACCAAGTTCAGTGAATGATTCGAGAAGAACCAGCCTCGAGGATGGTACCATTGGATTCTTCTTATCAAGTACTATAAAATTAACTATAATAACTCCCAAAACAGATCAGAGGTTCACCTGTGGCGAAGAAAATGAGAAGAGGGCAGTAGCTCGTCTGCGGGCCGCAAGGCATCTCTGCGGCCCGCGAAATCATCCTACAATTCGACACTTTAGACGTTTTTCCCTCTATTTCCTATACTATAAATAGTCCCCCTTCTTCCCCATTTGTGTAAGCCCGACATGGGCACTCAAAATCCTATTTTTTCTTCATCTTTTCTTAGTTTTTGTGCTTCTGCCATCGATTCTTGTAGATTTGTTATGAGTTTTCACTATCTAGGCTAGATTTCATCTTGGGAGCAATTGGTAAGCATTTCTAGCATTATATTGTGAGACTTGATTTATCCTATTTTGCGCTTTAATTATCAACTATGTTTTATGCTTTTGTTGTGTGATTAATGCATGATTTAGACTAGGATGATCAACTAGTTGAAGATTATGAATTGATTCTTTGCTAAGTTTTTGGTCAAACGAGAGACTTTTTTCTTTTTATCAATGTGATTATCGTTGGTTAATGTTAGGTTATAATTGGGTGTGACAACTAATTATGATTATTGATTGATGAAATTGCTTGGATTTAGGATGAATTTGAATAAATTTTCCTAATTATCGAAGTAGTACACTAATAACGCCTAGCATGAAGGTCGATCCACGTAGTCATCATTATGTAACATAATTGTTCTATCCTGATGTTTCTAGCTTGTAGAACATTGTGGTAGTTGTGTTAGGTCTTCATGTTTATTGCTATTTTCGGAAAAGTCTATGACGCCAATCGTCTAGACTGACCCGAGGGTAATGGTTATTGTGTGGCGCCGATCACCCACTCTAACTATAACCAAGGAGAGGTGAGAAATGTCTTCACTCGAAAGGTGTTGACTAGTTTTCCACAATATGTGGTTAATGCATAAAAATAAGATGATTAGTCGATGATCAAAGGATAATTAGAAATGTAAACCAATTGTGTCCAAGACTCGCTATAATCTATATTTCGTCATTTATGCTAGTGTAATCGTATTTTCATTGTTCTCTATAATTGTTTGTTAATTTAGTTGTTTAAATTAAGCGTAGTGTTTTCCAAAACCAAAAACCCCCCACTTTGTTACCACACGCGTAAAGTGACTTCTTCATGTGCTTTTTAACTACATTTAACACTTGATAACATCCCAATTTCCTTGTGGACAACCTCGACTTGCTACTATAAATACTATCTTTGAGAGGCACAACGATGGTCTCCCAATAACATAAAATATGTATAATTTAATTACGTCGGGCCTTGCATTTGGGCTACTCCGTTTGTGAATTTGGGCTGAAAAACATTTATGGCCCATTCAAATCAGCGACATCTCTGTGTTGTTGGTTAAGTGTCAATCAAACCTATTAGGAGTATCGAGATCATAAATTTGGGTTTTAACCCACTAGTGTGCAAGCCCAGATTGTTAAGTTAATTGGGCCAGATGTTACATTTTCCCAGTATCCCTAATAAGCGACGCCGGTTAGGTAGTCGGTCAGATGTCGTAACTATCAAGTAGGAATACGAAAGATAAGAGACGTTGTATTTATCAAATAAATGACACCGTATGGACCGGAGTATTTAAACTGTCAAAGCTCCACCTAATCCCATTCCCCAAGTCGACGTCACACATTCAACCATTAAATTTTATCCTTCAATTAGCCACAAAACCTTTATTTGTAATTGTAAAATTTCCCATATAAACACCCAAAGCCATTGTGAACAATCTTCATCCAACCGACGACCATATTGAACACTAAACAAGGTTAGAATTCAAACTGGTTTCTCCCTATTTGCATTAATTTTTTTGGGTTACAATTCCTAGTTGAATGAAATGTGTTACTTTAATTGCAATTACATTGGTATTTAGTTTCTTGTTACACTTGATTTGGGGTTTGATGTCTTTGTTTAGTGGTTTACATCTTTCTTAGATGTTTGGATGAAATGGGGTGGATGTAGCCATAAAAATATTATTTTTGCATGTATTTTTTTCCAAGTGTTTATGGTTTGGGACATTTTTTATAGATAGATATGGATTTCTGACCATTCGCTAGTTTGTCGCTTACTGTTTGGTCATGCAGAAACGATGTGCAACGTCGCACACTCATAATAACCTTAATATGTGACGTCGCACATAGAATTCTGCTGAACCAAATTGTTTGCGACATGCTAGCGAGTTTGCTTATACGTGATGTGCAAGGTCACATTTACAATTCTGTTAAACTGAACTGTAATCGACAAGATAGAAACTTCGTTCTACCATCTTCTTTACACTACATATTATTGATTTCTTGATATGACAATGTCCCACAGATGCTAGTGAAGCATACTGCAAAGCATTCCCGAGGTAAGGGAAATGGAGAGGATACCTCTCGTTCCAAATAGGAGAAAGCTAATAGTACCCCTCCACCGCCATCGTTTGACGACAAGCAGTTCATCACCGAGGAAATGGAAAAGAGCTACCAGTTAGTTAGAAAAAAAAGGATTAATAAGGTGAGGGAAATGAAGCCCGAGGATGTGCATCCACTACAACTAGACGTGTTTCTTGAGCCATTCAACGCATCGGGGATGGAGGGGCTGATTTTCTTAGATAAGCCCACCTACGAGGCCGAGGTGAAATAGTTCTATTCCTACTTTGATCAGTGGAGTTCCAGGAAATTCAAGACCATATTGAACGGGATGGACATGAAGTTGAAAAGTGAAACCATAAATGAGGCGATCGAGTGCACGGTTGGTGTAAATCAGGAGAACGAGGTTAGAAGACTATGCCTCTACTGCCAGGACTCGTGGCCTAATAGGGTCCTAGAGGATGATGAGTCTGAGGTGTTGGACCCCAACCGGATGGTGAAAACATTATTTCAGGGTTGACCCAGGCAACGAGACATCTTCAAGCCAAGGGACATCAAGATTGATGTTTTGGAGCTCGAGCAGAGGATGATGTAGAACATCATTGTCCAATGCCTCATCTCAGCTGGCCATCCTTCCGAGCCAGTGATCATAACATCGTCCTCTACTAGCACATTGCAAAGAACAAGGTTGTTGATCCCGGTTACACATCTCCAGGAGATGCACATTTTGGTTGTCGCGCAGAAGAGCCGGACCCTCCCATAAGGGAACGTGATCACTGCCGTGATAGAGAAGAAGGGGTTTCCCATCAAGTCAATGCAAAAGATCATCCTGAGGTACTACGATGGAAGCTATTTTAGCCAGAAATATTGGCACTTGGAGGTGGGGATTTGGATTGATCGCAACGTCTCTAATGCTAATCTTGATGCGGCATCTACCCCTGGAAATGAGGCTACTCCATCGCGCTCCACCACAGGACATCCTACACTATCCACTCCTGGCCCACGAACTGGTATGAATTTTTTTACTGTCTTACTCTAAAAATATATTTTAATTGATCTATCCAATAATAGTGATGTAAAAATAATGTTCTTTGTGTCAAATCTCGAACAGCGTGTTTGGAATATACTTTGGAAGGGAATAACCGAGACTAAGGAACTCACGTTGCGTTTGGAACAAAACCAATAGCGTATTTTGGTGGAGTTGGTGGGCATGAGGGTACTACTCACTAGCGGAGGAAATGAACAAGTTGAACATGAAGATTCGGAGGACTCCGAGGACAATGAGTCCAATCCAGTGGCCAGTGGTGAAGATGAAACATAGTCCAGTGAGCATATGGGCGACAATGTTGGCAAGAAGGTGGTTCATGAGGCAGAGGATGGGGATGAGGATCTAGGGGCTACCAACAGTTCGACGAAGGATCATGTGCTTCCCGTAATGCCCGATGAAGCCCCTTAATTTTTTTATATGATGATGACTGATGAATTGTTTTGTAGTTGTTCATGTTTCTTTTTTAATAATAACTTGTGTTTCATTTTGTTGGATTGGATTAGTGTTGTTAGCGATCAGACGCTAAGATATAATTATGTTATGCTCTTAATTACTAATCGTAGACTACAATGACATAGTTCCAATGTTTTTCATAAGTTCTTGGTTGTTGTGAACTTGGAATGGCGACTTGTATTTTTTCATTCCAAGTTCTGGTTTATTTTTAAAACTATTTATTGAACTGTAGTTCCTAGGAGCGACGTCGCATGTAGGTCACATCTTTATGTTTGGGTGAACTGAAAACCTCCGGACGTATGTGCAAGTTGGCATGAATTAAATCAATTTTGTACATTTAGCCTCTGTCTCTGATCGACTCCCTTACCGACGTTGTGTGCAACGTCTGGCTCAGTGTTTTACTAGAGCACAATGATAGTGTGCGCTGTCACTGGGGGGAGTTTGGTCATTTCATTTTGTCAATCCAAGAGGCAGGAAACATCGTCAATTATCAATTTGAAGCCATCACTTATGTGATTCAGGTCAAATTGGAGTGCCATTTGATTTAAAAATTACATAAAAACATAAAGCACATAATATACATTCTACAAGGTTTGTTAAAATATTTTCTACATCATTCTATGTCTTCTTCCTCTTATTCTTCTTTTCCTCGGGATTCCGTTCAATCCACACGCTTTCCTCAGGGTCTCTCTGCAACGCTAGCTCCAACCCAATTTTCTCTTCTTGGCTGACATTGCTTGAGCTGGGTAGCGTTTGTTGAATAATGTCTGACATTTAAGATATACTAACCTTCCCCAAAAAATGACGTTTGCCTTTAATGACCACTGATTCACAAGAATCTCAAGGATCGTCAACATAGAACACTTGTGTAGCCTGTGAAGCAAGGATGTAAGGATTGCCAGTCGAACGTGTCTTGGTCAAGTCGACGACTGCAAAACAAAGGTCATCGATTAATACACCTGTATTATTGTCCACCCATTTTCATTTGAATATTGGGACCTTGAAACTTCTATAGACGAGTTCCCAAATTTCCTCAATCATGCCATAGTAGGATATGTTCCCGTACACTAGATTTCTATCCTTCGCGCTGCTGACATGTAACACTTCTGCAACTATGCTAATGCCACTATCTTAAGTTACGGTGTGTGTGTCCCATTCAAGGGTTGAGAAGGTAAATTCATTCATGTCATAGCTAGTGAAAGAATTTGCGGCAGACGAAAGCATAAAAGCTAACCTGTTCAAGGTTTCACCGTGACTTTCTCCTACTACTGTTTCATGTAACCAATAAATGAAAGTGATTGTGTTCTATAAGGACTTGCTTCTCTGAAAAATTGGAGAGTCGTTCTTTGATAGAGACCGTGTGCATATCACATATGGGTGAACCACATCTGAATTACGCAATATATACGAGTGCACTTTCATCAACTCGTCATGGGTTAGTACCTGAGTTACTCCGTTTCGCAAACCTTTGCCACCCACTATCTCTCCATGGCGCAATTTCAGTACACCAACGAACTCATCGTTCTTCAAGAATTTCATGCAGTATTCTACCACCTCCTCGGTCACATACCTCTGCACTATACTGGCATCCGGGTCAAATTTATTTTTCAAATAAGCCTTAAACATCTTCATATACCTCTCAAAGGGATACATCCATCGAAGAAAAATAGGACCGCAAATCAATATTTCCCGAACAACGTGAACCAAGAAGTGCACCATAATGTCAAATAATGAAAGGGGGAAATACATCTCCAACTAGCACAACACGATAACTATTTCCTTCTGCAGTTCCACCAGTTTACCATGCCTAATTTCTTTACAACAAATTTCCTTGAAGAAACGATACAACCGAGTAATGCAATTACGAACATGAGTTGGCAAGATGGATCTAATCGCAACCGAGAGGAGGGACCAACAACTCCACCTTTCCATTGAATTCATCACGTCGAGTCCTCCACCGATGATTTTTAGAAATCCATCTACAGTTCCCAAGGTACACTGTCTTACTTCTATGCTGTAACTGACAATAATCCATTCCATCTAACCATATGGGGCAAGCCATGTAACCTTTCACAGAATAGGCAGACAAGTTTCCATATACGGGAAAGTCATTAGTAGTACAAAAAAACATATTTCTTAAATCAAAAAGCTCATTCTGAAACCCATCATACAAACTCGTTCCTAGATCCCATAGCTTTTTTAGGTCATCCACCAAGGGGGCTAGGTACACATCGATATCATTTCCGGGTTGTTTCAGACCAGAGATTATTAAAGATAACATTATGTACTTCCTTTCATACACAACCATGGGGGTAAGTTATAAATATTTACCATCACCGGTCACGAACTATGACTACTGCTCATAATACAAACATGTTTATTCCATCAGTGCACAAACCAAGCCTCAAGTTATGTGGTTTATTCCCAAAGACCGTAAATGCCACATCTATCTTCTTCCACTGATCACCATCGGCCGAATGACTTAAGACTTCAGAATCAACAACTGTCTTATCCGCATGACAACTCAAATACTTTGCATCCTCAAGCTTGTCAAACAGTCTTCTCAATCGAGGAATAATAGGTAGATGCCAAACAACCTTGGCTAGAACGTTGTTCATCTACCAATTACGAATATCTCTTTCAATATCCACCTCATTCAATTTGAACCTTAGAGCATTGCATTTAGGATATTCATTAGCATTCAAGTTATCTCCCATATACATGATACAATCATTCTGACGGGCATGTATCTTTTCATAATCCATGCCCATCGTACTTAGTACCTTTTTGCCTCATATACCATTTCAGTGAGTTTATTGCCAACTGGAAGTATTTCTTTCAACACTTTCAACAAACCAGATAAACCTCCATCACTATAGGAATACTTAGCTTTCAAATTCATCAACTATAATGTAGCCTTCAATACCATCATTCTACTGGGGCAACCATCATAAATAAGTGTATCATTATTTTTGTTGAGGTATGAAAGTCTTTTAGGAATTCCACTGTAGTTTTTTACAATCTCCTCTACCAACTCATCAATCCTACCAACTTTCTGGACCTCTACATCATTTCTAGTACGCTAATCCAAATTCTCTCCATGTCAAAACCATTTTTTGTATATTGGATCAAAACAGTATATAAATAACTGTTTCTTTAAAGCAGTTACTTTTTTATAAATAGAGGTGTTCCGGAACTTCTTGCGAGGATAATATACATACAAAAATTCTCCTTTGCGGCATTCGCATAAGCATATTGAATGAAGTTAGCTGAAAAGATTGATAAATCTCACTAGTTTAATATTCATCAAAACAATGGGCTTTGTCCATATATATATTCCTACAATATAATAACAAGCACACACTCTTTAGGAACCTATTTTAACAACAAATACATCCACACACATTGATTCAATCCATGGTTTCCATGCATATTGAAAACTTACACACACACACACACACACACACACATATATATATATACATACACATGTACATTCATTATATTACAAAACACATGTATAACCACAAGAAAACAAAAAAAAATGGAATGCCATGTTTTAATCAACCCATAGTTAAACACATCCCCACATACGAAATGAACAAATCTAGAACCTAAATTGAAGATGAAACTACAAATTTGAGGTATACAAATACTTACATGGTAATTGACTAATCACAATCAACAACCTTGTTTGACTCCTTTAACAATTTGGTGTTTTCTTTTGAAGAGGAAAAATAGAATGGGAAAAAATTGGGATAATGTTATCAGATTTTTATCAATGGAACAAAACTTACAAACTAAAGCCCGACTATTGCGACGTCGCGATGAACCATCGTATAATAATTGCGTAAACTGAGAAGCAATGCGATGTTGTCCATGTAATGATAAACTTATATTGTTTGATCCGACCAACAAGACCGACATCGTACTAACGTCGGTCAGACTATTCACTTTACTTTCAAAGAATATTTACCTCGGTTTCAATGGAACCGAGGTAAAAAAAAGCAATTATTTACCTTGTTTTTTATAACAGAGGTAAATAAAATCATTTCCTTAAAAATAACTGAGGTAAAATAACTTTTTACCTCGGTTATTTGCTGTTAAGAAAAAAACCTAGGGAAAAGGGGCAAAGTAATAGATAATTTTTCTTGTAGTGTCATTCCAATCGTCACTAGGCGCATTCACGGGGGGCATGCGATTAGGAGAGTTTTACAAGGAACTCAGTAAGAACAAGCTTTAGAACCCAAGAAAATTGCAGAAAATGATTGAAAAACATATAATGACTGAAAAAGTAAACAATAACAATCACAAAATAGAGCGCGAGCAAGATGAAAAAAAAGATAGTGGAAGATCCATAGAGGGACTTTGTTAAAAAGGGAAAAATAAATATCCCTTTCAAAGAAAATATTTGGGGTGCAGATGGCAGCATTTGAGAAACTCCATTGACAAAGTCACGAAAGGAAATTTTGCAAACGAACAGGGAGTTGTTTCGTGAACCTAGGCCAATGATAACACCATCATACAAATGGTCTAGGGAATACTATTGCGCCTTTAAAAAGGACCATGAACACAAAACAAATAATGTAAAGACCTGAAAAGGCAAAGAGAGAAGAATTGGCGAAATCATCAGTTGAGCCAATATAGAAAGGAGGATGGAGGAAACCGTTACAGTGAAGCCAATAAAGCAGGCAACTCCATGACAAAAAATTAACGCGCAACGAATAAGCAGAGCAAGAATACAAAAATGGAAGCAGCGGTAGGTTATGAAGTGGACTTGGTCAATGATACCCCAGAGAAAGTAATTCTATCAATCCATGGATCAACAAAAGCTCTTTCTGACAATGCCTAGAAAGCTAAAGCTAGATACTCCCCACCACAAGAACCAACTAACAGAAGACTTTGCTGTATTGATACGATAACATTTAGTGAAAAAGATGTGGTTCCAAATACTTTGTCTCAAAATGACCCGATGGTTATTATCACTAAGATTAGAAATGCCATAGTTCATAGAGTATTCATTGACGATGGGAGTGCATTAAAAATTTTATTCGTTGATTGCTTTGAAAAACTTGGATTCAAGTGAACTGATTTGAAGAAGTCTGCATATTCTCTCACGGGTTTTACAAGAAAAGCGGAGACACCTTTGTGTAACATACAGCTACCAGTTACCATAGGTGAGAATGACGAAAATTTCACCATCATGTGTGACTTTGTTGTCATTAATGCACAAAGCCCATTCAACCTTATTATTGGTAGAACCTGGACGAACACAGTGAAAGCGATAAGGTTCCCATATCACTTAGTGATGAAATTTCCAACTCCAATGGGAATTGCAATGATACGAAGAAATAAGCAAACAACTAGGCAGTTCATGGTTATCGTAATGAGAGCGGGAAGAAATGTTGAACAAACAAAAATGGTCAACACTATCTCGGATAATGGCTTACTTAAGCAAGGGAAACCTTAAGTGGATCTCGGAGAAGAAACTGAATTTTCATTCTGGACCATGTGGACACTTCCAAATGCAGCAAGATAGGAAAATATCATCCAAGTAAAGTGAAAGAAAAAGTTATGGGAATTTTGTGAAGTCACAAAGATACATTCGTATGGATTGTGCAGAACATGAGAGGAGTTAATACAGACATAGCTACCCACTTTCTAAATATCAACGATTTGATCAAGCCAATTAAGCAAAAGCAACCAAGCTTTGTTAGTGATAGATAGAAAGCGATTGAAGAGGAGGTTAGATCTTTGCTCCATGTTGGTATCCTAAAGGAAGTAATTTATCCAAAGTGTTTAGAAAATCCATTTATGGTATAAAAAAAATGAAGACACATGATGGAGGATGTGTGTAGACTTCACTGATCTAAAACAAATATGTCCAAATGACTGCTATCTGTTGCCTAAAATCAACCAGTTGGTGGCTTATTTGGATGTGTACAAAGGATACCACCAGATACTGAAGATTCCAAAAGATGCGGAAAAGATAACTTTCATAACAAGCTTTTGGAGTATTTTGCTTCGTGAAGATGCCATGCAGTCAAAAGAATGCTGGTGCGACATATCAAAGATTAGTCGACAGTGCATTTTGCAATCAAATAGGACAAAATGTTAAAGCATATGTTGACGACATGGTGATCAAAAGATTAAACAAAGTCTGTCAGTTCGTGCAAGACTTGAAAGAAACCCTAGATACGCTAAGCACAATTGGCATGAAACTCAACCCGAATAAGTGCAAAATTGGAGTGGACGCAGGAAAATTTTTATGGTACAAAGTAGCCTCTAAAGGAATTGAAGCAAACCCGGAATACATACAAGCAATAGTCAACCTTCCTCAAGGAAGAAGTGCATGTGTTGATGAGATCCCTAGCATCACTTAGCATATTCATTTCGAAAGATGTGGAAAATATTTTCCACAGTTTGACATCCTTAAAAGGGCTAAGAATTTTAGCTAGAATGAGGAAAGTAAGAAGCACATGAGTCATTGAAAGAACAGCTCCAAGCATTGTCAATGTCGAAGTCACCAATGCCAAGAGAGACTCTAAACGTGTACCTGTCAATTTCAAGAAAAGTGGTGAGTTTGTTCTTGGTGCATCAAGAAGGGCAAAGACAAGTGTCGTTATACCACATCAGTAGGATACCGCAAAGTAAAAAAAAGGCATAATTTCCGATCGAAATATTAACTCTTGCATTAGTCTACTCAGCAAGGAGATTACGAATCTACTTTCAAAGTCACGACGTAGTTGTGTATACTGACTACCCACTTAAAAATATCTTGACTAAGCCAAAATCATCCAGCAGAATGACTAAATGGGCTCTTGAATTGGGACAGTATGAGATCCAATTTCATCCGCGAACTGCAATTAAGGTGCAAGCCATAGCATATTTCATCGCAGAAAAGATAAGTGCGGATAAACAAGAGGCAAGTACACAAAAAATGGGGAATAGACAAAGGGAAATCAAAGTGGACATACATCGCATGGAAATTGTTCGTTGATGGAGCATCTAACAAAGAAGCATGCGGTGCAGGATATCTACTAGTAAATCTAGATAGAGGAGAACATAGATACTCACTTCATTTCCATTTCCCATTCACAAACAATGAAGATGAATACGAAGCAGTGATACGTGGGTATGACATTACAATCAGGATGAAGGTCAAGAGTGTTAAGTACTTTAGCTTTCCAAAAGTAGTGGTCCAACAAGTGCGTGAAGATTGTGAGGTGCTAGAGAAGCAGTTGAAAAATTATTTAAGGAGAGTTCGCCAACTTAAATACTTTGACATTCAACTTTTACCAAGGAGCAAAAATACCTAGGCATACGCCTTAAGTAACCTGGCAGCAGCTAGCTTTGATTCGATCCTGGGATAGAACAATGTGAATGTAGAGATCATACCAGTCAGAAGTATAGTCACAACAACACTGTCAATAGTCTAGGCAGAAGAAACAAACTGGATGACGCCGTTAAGGGACTATTTTGAAACAGGAAATTCCGAGCAGATAGAATCCAGGCTAGAAAGTTGGAATTAAGGTTGCACAGTTACGCATATGAATGGGGATCTTATACACAAAAGGTTTCCTGTCTCAATGGGTAAAGTGTGTGGGACCATCCCAAGGAAACAAAATCATGAAAGAAGTTCATGAAAGACTATGTGGGATGCATCAAGGATCTCAAACAATCACTAAGAAAATAATTCGAGTAGGGTATTATTGGCCAATAATGTTTAACGATGTGCACAACTTTGCTAAAGTGCAAAATCTGCCAAATTAATGCATCACTATTGCATAAACCACAAGCTACTCTAACATGGATATATGAAGGCTGGCCATTCAAAAAATGGGGAATTGATTTGGTTGGACCTTTCCCTAATAGAACTGGTTATGTGAACTATTGACCACTTGAAGAAGTGGGAAGAAGTGAAGCCCTTGGGAAGAGTCACGACAGAAGCAACAAGAAAGTTTTTTTGGAAAAACATAGTTTGTCGGTTTGGTGTACCTCAAACTATCGTGATAGATAATGGTATGCAGTTCACAAGTGAAACCTTCACCGAGTGTTGCTCGAAATCAGGGGTTCTACAGAAATTCCCATATGTAGCTTATCCCCAAACTAATGGCCAAGTAGAGGTAAGCAGTAGAACATTAGTTCGAGGAATTCAAAAATGATTAGAAGGAAAGCAAATCGGATGGTTAGATAAGATACCTAACGCGTTATGGTCATACAGAACAACAGTGCAAGAAACCACTGGAGAAACACCCTACAACTTACTTTACAATCATCAAGCATTAATACTAGTATAAATTGGGAATTCAAACCTTAGAGTAGAAAAATACAATGAAGGCAGTAATCCTGAAATGATAAGATTGGATTTGGATGAACTTGAGGAGAAAATGAAACATGCAACAATTACAGAGGCAAAGTACAAGGAGAAGGTGGCCCGAGCATATAATGAGAATGTAAAGAAGATAAAGTTTCAAGTTGGTGATCTCGTGCTAAAGAAGAATGAGGCAGAAGAAAAAAAGGAAACTATGCCCAAAGTGGGAAGGCCCGTACAAGGTAACAAAAGTGCACCGATCTAACTGTTACACAATAGAAAGATTGGATGGAAGCAGCGTCCCAAACACATGGCATGTGATCAACCTAAGGAAGTTCTATGTTTAGATCCTTAGTAGGCATTAGGAAGAGATATAGATTTACACGTGGCTAGGAAGTTCCTGAATGCCTACTTAGGAAGTTCCTAATGCTTGTGCGAATAGTTCTATATTAGGAAGAGCAGGCATTATGAAATCTCACAAGCTATATTAATGCATGTGCGAATAGTTCTATATTAGGAAGAACAGGTTTGATGAATAGTTCATTGTGGATACCCAAAGTGGGAAGGCCTTGCGGCTTAGTAGGCATATAGATTTCATGAATGCAGCTGGAAAGGTTGAGCAAACGCAAGTACATATCAACATATTCGAGATCAACTAAGATGCAAATAATATCCTCGTCGAGGGATTCAATATTGTAACCGTCAGGTACAAATTTACTATAAGGATAACTCATAGGATGGGAGGGAGATGACGAAGAAGTAGAAACATGTCATCCAAGACATAATGGAATAGATTCTAAGGCATAATAAATACAAGTAAGCAGCGTAAGAAATTACTTTGATAAAGAAGTGGTAGCCTCTACCAGTTTAATATGGCAACATGAGTTGGAAGACATAAACTGAGGATTTTGCTCAGTACGAACACTAGGACTCAACATATCAAGGGGATTTAAAAATTCAAGTTCGATCAAAATATCAAGCCCAACATACGACTAAACACGAGAAAAAAATTACAAAATTAGAGTTGGCATACCAAAATTCAAATTGAAAGCAGTTAACATGGTTCAAATATACATTAAAGTACCATTATACGCTAAAAATATATATTCAAGTGCTCTTAAATTGAGCCATAACTCTAAAATCAACTAACATTAGTAGGAGAAGTAGGCGTATTCTGGATAACGAGAGAAGAATCCTCCTTGCCCGCATTCCGAGCAGAATTATCCACATTTGCTTTAACCTCTGGGTTAGGAGATGGCTTAGGATCAGGAGAAGCGAATAGAAGGCTCTCAAGATAGTTAACTCTACACCATCGCAGCTCTGAAATAGAAGGCATGGAAGACAAACCAGCAAGATGCGATAATAGGGCATGAGGATGTCCACCATCAGAAATTTACTGATAAATTCTGTGTTAAGTGCAGATTTCTGCTGCTCCAATAGCTCCACATACTTATCTAGTGAAGGTAATTTCTTTGTCTTCAGTGCAGGATTCATCTTCCGCAGTTCCACCAAAGCTTCGCACCAACCAACATTGCTAGCAGAACTGGAAATTTCTTCAAAAAGTTTGAACAAGGACTTCGCTTTTAAAAATGGTCTGCAGGAACTTGAAGATAACTAGGTGAAGCAAGGCCCTTATTCCGCATCTCCTCCAACTCAAAGTGAAACTGGTTGGCTTTGTCTTCAGTAACGTGGGCACGCTTCTCGGTAGCTTTAAGTGAGATCTTCATAGCCTTGCACACCTTCTCACAAACATTATACTTCTCCAATAGTGAATCCTCTTCCTTGGAGAATTTAGCAACCCGTTCACCAACGAGCTTCAGAATCTCACCAATCTTATGACATCCGTCAGAAAAAAAGACACATATAACAATCAGATATCGTAATAAAAGCTAACTAATATAGGAAAAAGTCATTTTAAAACTATAGTGAACATACCGTAACCAATGACTCGTGCAGGGGAATTTTGGAAAAAGTGGCAACAACAGTTCCTTCTACGAACAAATTACCACTTCTCGGTGAAGGCTTAGAACGAGAATGAATTGTACGGGCCTTTTTCTCTGAAGGCTCCAATGTAGTGGACAAACCATTGTTCCACTTCTTTCTCTCTTTTAGTTTTTCTTGAGCAACAGCGTCAGCATCAACTACATGTAACTCTTCACCTTCTGGTGCCCTGTCCTCAATTTATGCTAATTGGGAGTTTTCCTGAGCGAGGTTCTCCCATGAGACACCATCAGCACCAGTGTCATGAGGACGAACAGATATATTCTCCATCTCTTCAGGTTCATCGTCAAGGATGAACGACATATCATTCTTGCACCCGACTAGATCCATATCTACCATTCAACATACAACTTAAGTCAAGTGAACACACAAACATAGATGAGCAATATGAAAACAAAAAGGGATGAAAATAACACATTATAAATAGAGAAACAACAAGATAACAACAAAAAAACACCTTCTCTCTCAGATTCAGCATGGCGTACACCTATTGAGTGTTCACTGAGTTTTAACACAATCTCAGAATTAGCAGTAAGATGAACCCCCGTCATAAGAATCTTAGATTTAGGAACATTATAGTTACAAGCTGGAAGGATCTATTCGCATTCATGATCCAGTTTTACATAAACAATTTTTGTGTGCAACACACCACAATTACTAAGAAATCCACTGACGAACTTGATGAGACATCAAATGCATGTATTTTCCGAAGCATTTAACATCTCTTTTGTTGTCTTTTGGTTGAAAGTTTCTAGATTTAGGTAGGTTTCTATCATAAAGGGTTTAGATAACCGTTTTCGGTTTTCGTATCTAAATCTTTCATTTTGTAACCTAGGTTGAGTCTAATGGAGTTTTG
>JAULKK010230778.1:0-15513 GCA_032355705.1 Rubia peregrina
TGCCTTGTATATTCCATGAATACTAACTTGAAGGAGAGCATTGAGGATTTGAGCATTCTCGAAGAGGTGATTTCAAGCACTCATCCTCTAACCTTAGAGGGACCAAAGAAGCTAGAATTTTTTCCACCCCTTGTGAAAGCTCTGGAGATTGAGATTAAAGCTTTTCCAAGTGACCTTAAGTATGCATTTCTTGGGGAAGGAGAGACCCTACCGGTCATCATTTCAATTAAATTCACCCAAAAACAAGAGGAACAGTTAATGGTGGTGTTGCAGAAAAACAAGGAAGCAATTAGATGGACTATTGCCGACATTTAGGGCATAAGTCCATCCACTTGCATGCACCAAATCTTGTTAGAAGATGATACAAAACCAGTGCAACAACCTCAACGTCGTTTAAATCTACCTATGATGGAGGTAGTGAATGCGGAGATCCTCAAATTGCTTCAAGCAGGGATGATTTATCCGATCTCGGATAGTAAATGGGTGAGCCTAACCCAAGTGGTCCCAAAGAAGAGTGGGGTGAAGGTAATTGAAAATGAAAAAGGTGAAATGGTGCCCACTCATGTCCAAAACGGGTAGCGAGTTTTCATTGACTACAGGAGGGTAAATACGGTAACCCAGAAGGATCACTTCCCATTACCATTCGTTGATCAAATGATCGAGAGGCTCGCGAGTCATCCATATTATTGCTTCTTGGATAGGTACTCGGGGTATTTTCAAGTGGTTATAGCTTCGGAGGACCAAGAGAAAACCACATTCACGTGCCCCTTTTGTACGTTTGCTTACCGGCTTATGTATTTTGGGATATTAATACCCCCGCTACTTTCAAAAGGTGTATTGTAAGAATTTTCCCAGAATTTGTTAAAATTTTTGTTGAAGTATTCATGGAGGATTTCATCGTTCATGGTAATTCTTTTAGAAATTGTTTAGCAAATTTAGCACAAGTTTTTAAACGTTGCATTGATACTAATCTTACGTTAAATTATGAGAAATGTCATTTTATGGTAGAACAAGGCATTGTATTAGGCCACATTTTTTCCTTAAAGGGTATTGAGGTAGACAAGGCAAAGATAGACACAATTCAAACTTTGTCTTATCCCACTAATGTGTGCGAAGTGCGCTATTTTCTTGGTCATGCAGGATTCTACCGCCGGTTCATCAAGGATTTCTCCAAGATTCCATCTCCTTCGTGCAAGTTATTGAAAAAGGATGTGGAATTTGTGGTGGACGAGGGTTGTAAAGGGGACTTCAATTTATTAAAGAAAAGGTTAGTATCGGCCCCCTATAATACAACCCTCGGATTGGTCCATCCCCTTTGTGATGCTGTCGGAGTGGTGCTTGGTCAAAGAGTGGGAAGAGTGCATCATGCCATCTACTATGCATCCATGACTCTCAAGGAGGCCCAAAGGAACTACTTCACCACAGAAAAAGAATTGCTAGCTGTGGTATTTCCTTAGAAAAAATTTGATCTTGTTTTCTTTGTAACAAAGTTATAGTATACACTAACAATGCAACACTTCATCACTTGATGATGAAGAAAGAGGCCAAGTCGAGATTGATTAGGTGGAACTTTCTTTTGAGTGAGTTTGACTTGGAGGTACGAGACAAGAAGGGCATGGAGAACCTTGTAGCCGATCACTTGATCCGGTTGGTTCCATGCCAAGAAGTTGAGGTAAAGTCACCAATGACGGAGCAAATATGGGAAGATTTCCCCGATGAACAATATTTTTGCAATCGGGAACCTCCAACCGTGGTATGCCGACATTGTGAATTTCCTTGTCTCTAGCAAATTTCCTCCCCATTTTACAAAAACTCAAAAAGATAAGCTAAGAAGTGATGCTAAGAATTATGTGTGGGATGATCCTTCTTATGGAAACATTGTGTAGATCAAGTTGTTAGGAGATGTGTCCCCGATATTAAAGTGAATTCAATTCTTTGTTTTTGTCATTATTCTGCATGTGGCGGTCATTTTGGAGCAAATATAACCGCTAGGAAAGTCCTTGAAAGTGGTTTTTATTGGTCTACATTGAATAAACATGCATACACATTTTGCAAATCTTGTGATCAATGTCAAAGAATAGGGAACATTTTTTTCTAGAAATGAGATGCCTCAAAAAGCTATGTTGTATTTTGAATTTTTTTATGTTTGAGGCATCGATTTTATGAGACCTTTTCTTATCTCTTGTGGATTTACATATATTCTTCTCTCTGTTGATTATGTGTCAAAGTGGGTTGAAGATAAACCCACTAGGACTGATGATTCTAAAATGGTTGCAAAAAAATTTCAAGATAACATCTTCTCTAGGTTTAGGGTCCCTCGAGCCTTTATTAGTGATCGTGGCACTCACTTTTGCAATCGGATAATAGAGGCACTGTTGAAGAAGTATGGCGTCACACACAAAACATCCACCGCCCATCACCCACAAACCAATGGCCAAGCCGAAGTTTCCAATAGGGAAATAAAGTTCATCCTTAAAAATGGTTAACCCTAACCGAAAGAATTTGAGTTCTCGGTTGAATGATGTCTTGTGGCCATATAGGACTGTTTACATGACACCAATCAGCATGTCACCATATCGGTTAATCTTTGGGAAGTCATGCCATTTACCGATGGAAATAGAGCACAAGGTTTTTTGGGTGGTCAGGAACTTCAACCTTGATATAGATGAGGTTGGTTTGAATAGGAATCTACAATTACAAGAATTGGAGGAGATACGAAGGGAATCCTATGAGAATGCCAAAATATATAAGGAAAATACAAAGGCTTGGCATGACAAGATAATCAATAGGAAGGAGTTTAACATTGGTCAAAAGGTCCTTCTATTTCAATCTCGCCTTGCCTATTTCCCGATAAATTGAGGTCGCGGTGGATTGGCCCTTTTGAAGTGGTGAAGGTATTCCCGCATGGTGCGGTGGAAATCTTGGACAAAGCTAAGTCTTATTCCTTCAAGGTCAACGGACAACGTTTCAAACCTTACCACGAGAGTTTTGTGCCGGAACAAAGAGAGGATGTTGATCTCCTTGAGCCTATTTGTTAGTAAACCCAATAAGGGGGTGTAAGTCGTGCCGACGACGTTAAACAAACTTGGTTTTAATCATCCGGGTGCCACTCGTGACATTCTGTTGAGGTAACTTTATTATCATTATTATTGTCTTTCAATATATTGTGCTATTTGTTCCTAAATTGTGGTGACGACATTAAACAAACTTGGTTTTGATCATATTTACTTATTTTATTCTCATTATTTTGGAGCACTATTATGCTTTGGTGTTTGTTTAAAATTTCTCATGAAAGAAGGAAAAGAATCATGATTTCAGTCAAAAAATGAACCACGCGGGAGTTTCAGTGTGCGGCTTCGCGGCCCACTCATTTTTTAGCTAAAGGTCGAATCGGCCGACGTTTCTTGTTCGCAGGCCGCTCGAGCGGGATAACTCCCTACGCGCTTCTGGCGCCCAGGAGCATGCTGGCCATGCCCCCCCTCCCCCACCCCCACCCCTATGCTTGTCATGCTATAGACGTTGTTGAAGATATTGTGCAAGATGTTTTTGAATTAAATGGTGATGATTCCTTGTTAGTTGCTTTGGAAAATAATGTTGAAGATGCATGCCTTGTATATTCCATGAGTACTAACTTGAAGGAGAGCATTGAGGATTTGAGCATTCTCGAAGAGGTGATTTCAAACACTCCTCCTCTAACCTTAGAGGAGCCAAAGAAGCCGGAAATCTTTCCATCCCTTGTGAAAGCTCCGGAGATTGAGCTTAAAGCTTTGCCAAGTGTCCTTAAGTATGCATTTCTTGGGGAAGGAGAGACACTACCGGTCATCATTTCGAGTAAACTCACCCAAGAGCAAGAGGAAAAGTTAATGGTGGTGTTGCGGGAAAACAAGGAAGCAATTGGATGGACTATTGCCGACATCAAGGGCATAAGTCCATCCACTTGCATGCACTAAATCTTGTTAGAAGATGATACAAAACCTGTGCGACAGCCCCAATGTTGTTTAAATCCACCTATGATGGAGGTGGTGAAGGCGGAGATCCTCAAATTGCTTCAAGCGGGAATGATTTATCCTATCTCGGATAGTAAATGGGTGAGCCCAACTCAAGTGGTGCCAAAAAAGAGTGGGGTGATGGTAGTTGAGAATGAGAAAGGTGAAATGGTGCCCACTTCCCGTTACCGTTCATTGATCAAATGCTCCAGAGGCTCGCGAGTCATCCATATTGTTGCTTCTTGGATGGGTACTTGGGGTATTTTCAAGTGGCCATAGCTCTGGAGGACCAATAGAAAACCACATTCACGTGCACCTTTGGTTTTCTTACCGGCGTATGCCTTTTAGGCTATGTAATGCCCCTGCTACTTTCTAAAGGTGTATGGTAAACATTTTCTCGGAATTTGTTGAAATTTTTGTTGAATCATTTTATGGATGATTTCACCATTCATGGTAATTCTTCTGACAATTGTTTAGCAAATTTAGCACAAGTTCTTAAGTGGTGCATTGATACTAATCTTGTGTTAAATTCCGAGAAATGTCATTTTATGGTAGAACAAGACATTGTCTTAGGCCACATTGTCTCCTCTACGGGTATTGAGGTAGACAAGGAAAATATAAACACAATTCAAACTTTTCCTTATCCTACTAATGTGCGCAAAGTGCGCTCTTTTCTTGGTCATATAGAATTCTACCACCGATTCATAAAGAATTTCTCAAAAATTGCATCTCCTTTGCGCAAGTTGTTGCAAAGGAGGTGGAATTTTTTGTGGACGAGAGTTGTGAAGAGGCCTTCAATTTGTTTAAAGAAAGTTTAGTTTCGGCCCCTATCATTCAAAAAGAGGTGGAATTTGTGGTGCATGAGGGTTTTAAAGAGGTCTTCAATTTATTGAAAGGAAGGTTAGTTTTGGCCCCTATCATTAAACCCCCCCCAATTGGTCCACGCCCTTTGAGATCATGTGCAATGCAAGTGATTACGACGTTGGAGTGGTCCTTGCTTAAAGAGTAGGGATGGTGCCTCACGCCATCTACTATGCATCCATGACTCTCAACGAGGCCCAAAGGAACTACTCCACCACAGAAAAAGAATTGCTAGCTGTGGTATTTTCTTTAGAAAAATTTCGATCATATTTCCTTGGTACCAAAGTTATTGTATACACTGACCATGCAGCGGTTCATCACTTGATGATGAAGAAAGAGGCCAAGCTGACATTGTTAGGTAGATCTTGATTTTGAGCGGATCTTGATTTTGAGCGAGTTTGACTTGGAGGTACGAGACAAGAAGGGCACGGAGAACCTTGTAGCCGATCACTTGAACCAGTTAGTTCCATGCCAAGAACTTAAGGTAAAGTCACCAATTATGGAGCAAATACGAGAACAGTTTCCTGATGAACAATTATTTTCCATCGGTAACCTCTAACTGTGGCATGTCGACATAGTGAATTTTCTTGTCTTTGGTGAATTCCCTCCCCATTTTACAAAGGATAAAAATATAAGCTAAGAAGTGATGCTAAGTATTATGTGTGGGATAATCCATTTTTATGGACACACTTTGTAGATCAAGTTGTTAGGATATGTGTCCCCGATAATTAATTGCATTCAATTCTTGCCTTTTGTCATTCTTATGCATGTGGAGGTCATTTTGGAGCAAAGAGGATTGCTAGGAAAGTCCTAGAAAGTGGTTTTTATTGGCCTATATTGAATAAAAATGCATACACTTTTTGTAAATCTTGCGATCAATGTCAAAGAGTAGAGAATATCTCTTCTAGAAATGAGATGCCTCAAAAAGCTATGTTGTATTGTGAATTTTTTTTATGTTTGGGGCATTGATTTTATGGGACATTTTCCTAACTCTTATGGCTTTACATATATTCTTCTTGCCATTGATTATGTGTCAAAGTGGGTTGAAGAAAAACTCACCAGGACTGATGATTCTAAATTGATTGCAGATTTCTTGAAGTATAACATCTTCTCTAGGTTTGGGGTCCCTGGTGCCTTGATTAGTGATTGTGGCACCCACTTTTGCAATCGGATAATTGAGGAACTTTTGAAGAAGTATGGCGTCACACACAAGACATCCACCACTTATCACCCACAAATCAATGGCCAAGCCAAAGTTTCCAATAGGGAAATCAAGTTCATCCTTCAAAAAATGGTTAACCCTAACCGAAAGAATTGAAGTTCTCAGTTGAATGATGCCTAGTGGGAATATATGATGGCTTACAAGACACCAATTGGTATGTCACTATATCGGTTGATCTTATTACTAGTGGAAATAGAGCACAGTGCTTATTGGGCAATCAAGAACTTTAACCTTGATATAGATGAGGCCGGTTTTTATAACAAGCTACAATTGAAAGAATTGAAGGAGATACAAAGGGAATTCTACGAGAATGCTGAAACTATGAGGAGAAGATAAAGGCTTAGCATGACAAGATGATCAATCTGAAGGAGTTTAACATGGGTCAAAATGTCCTCCTATTTTAATCTCGCATTCACCTATTTCCCTGTAAATTGAGGTCGCGGTGGATTGGCCCTTTTGAAGTGGTGAAGGTATTCTCATATGGTGCGGTGGAAATCTTGGACCAAGCTAATTCCAATTCCTTCAAGGTCAATAGACAACATTCGAAACCTTTAAAATTTTATGGTGTGGTGTCATTTCCGTTTCATGATAAATTTAAAAGAAACAACATTTGAAACAATATTATGGTGCGGTGTTTCTTTTAAATTTATCATGAAACGGAAATGAAATGAGGCAGAAAGAAGAAAAAGAATCATGATTTCGGGTGAAAATGGCACGTGTAGGAGCTTCAGTGTTAAGGCGCACGCACTCAACCGCACGGGCCGCTTATTTTTGACCTGCAAGCCAAATCGGCCAAGAATTAACGTGACTAGACCGTGCGTACGGGATCATTCTCCGCACGTTCTAAGCAACCGGGCGCGCGTTTGCCGCGCGACATGTGTGTTGGCCACACGCCGGCCAGCCCCTCCCCTCTATATATATATATTTTATTATTATTTTTACTCTACCCCACCTTCTTCCTCCCCTTTTTCTCCTTCCTTGTGCAAAATTTTTCTCCCACTCTCATTTCTTATTTCTCTCAACACTACCTTTTTATCTCCTAACACCAAACTCTTCTCCTTTCACCATCAACTTCCCAAATCTTCCAAATGTACCACACAAATCATTACCCTTCCTTTCCTAAACACTTCCCATACCACAAACAAACCCAATTCTTCCTCCAACCCTAGACAAATGAAGATTTCTTTTCAAGAACACTCAAAATTAACAATTTGGATTTCTTCAATCCAGAAGAGTTTTTGAGAAAATGGTGATTTCTTGATACTTGAGGATTATTGGAGGCTTATTCACCAACTTGGAGCACCCACTAAACCCGGAAGGGCCAAAGCACCATTATAGGTAATTCTTGAAAATTTTCCTTCTTGAGTGTTTCGAAGAGGTTAATGGTATAATTGAGATTATTGTGCATGAGGATAAGCTCTTAATTGAGGTTGTGGAAATATGTTTGAAGTGATATGTTAATGCTTGTGGTGGATTCTTGTGGTGAGAATATTGTGGATTGTTGAAGTTTTATTGTTTATACTTGTGGTGGATTCTTTTGGTAAAAATATTGTGGATTGATGAAGTGATATTATTTTCTCTTCTTGTGGATTTTTTTTGGTGCACTTTGTAGATCCTTGTGGTGATAGTGTTGAAGCATCCTTGTTAATTTTGGTGGTGGTTGAAGTGTTGCAGTTTTTGTAGACTATTGTGCATTTGAGCTTGGATTTTGGGCTTCATTGTTGTTGTGGGGTGAAGGTTGAATAAATTCTTCTTATGACCCCTAAAAAAGAAGAACGGAAGAAGGTAGTTCCTCTAACCCAACATCTCCTATAGTTTACGACCCATGTTTTCCTTATCGTGGCTTGGCAAAAATAAGGGGGGATTATGCCGAAAGATGGGGGAGGTTGAACAATAATAGGGTGATCATGGCCACTCAGTTTGCGGATATGGATGTTTTGACTAAGTTGGGTTTGTCGGAGGTTGTTAATGCTATGTTGGAAAAAGGTGGTCTAGATGGCTTGATGAGATGTCGAATGCATGTATTTTTCAATGCATTTACCATTTTTTTGTTGGAAGATTGCTAGATTTAGGTAGGTTTACGTCATGAGGGCTTTAAATAACCATTTTTGGTTTTCATATCTAAATCATTCATTTTGTATCCTATTTTTAGTGTAATGGATTTTTTGTCCTCACAAGCATCTAGATTCCCTTTTGTGAGATTAATTTATAGATTGCTTGTAAGCACCTCAGAGTGGTTTAGTGAAGGTCATTCGCAAGGATGGTAGAAGATTGAAGGCCACAAGTCACAACATGGTAGAAGATAGAAGGGTCGAAGAAGGAAGACAAAGAAGCAGATAAACTGTAACCTGGAAGTTTGTACCAAGTTCTTAGAATGATCTAAAAAGAATCGGCCTCCAAGGCTGGTACCATTGGATTCGTCTTCTCCAGTGCTATAAAATCAACTACAATAATTCTAAAATTGGATCAGCGGTTCACCCGTGGTAACGCAAAGAATTTGAAGAAGAAAAAGACCAACAAGCGCGTGACCCGCTCACTTAGGTGCTTCCCTGCATGTCAAAAGCACAAGGATGAATCAACTTTCTAAGCCGAAACGAGTGGCCAACCCTGTATTTGTGCTGCCGTGCGCTTGGGGGCTTTGTGATGGTCCGACCGGGCATTTCAGCCGGCGCACCCCGCGTACCTCTGCTACACTTTTTGACTTTTCTTGACCAAATTAGGCTATAAATAGTCCCCCCCCCCTTCTTCCCCATTGGTCAAAGATCGACTTGGGGCCTCAAAACCCTAGTTTTCTTCCTTTTTTCTTAGTTTGCTTCATTTCTCCCATCAATTCTTGTAGATAAGGGAAGTTTTTTCATCATCTAGGTTAGTTTATCACTTGAGAGCAATTGATTAAAACTTCCAAACTAATGTACTAAGTCTCCAGTTTACTCTTTCATGAGCATTTGTTGTGAAGCATTTATTGTACCATCAATTTGATGTTTACTTCATTTATGTTATGGGTTGTTTGAGGATATGAAATGTTTGTATGATTAAGTTCCAAAAATTTTAGGAAAGTGTACAATTTCTTCTCACCTTTGGCATGAAAATCCAAGAACAAGGAATTAGAACTTCTTGTGGGTAAATGATGTTAATCTTGCTATATGAGTATGTTAATATTGTTTGTTATCATATTTTTCCAAAGGTAGCAATGAAAGATTGAATCTTGAATGTTGTTTGTTCTATGTTTAGTCTCATGAATGCTTTGTTTGGTTAAATGGCTAGGCATTTGGTTTAATACTTGTTGTTGTTATCAAATTTATGTTCTTCCTATATAATGTCATTGATGAAATACTTTTAGGTGTTGTTTGTCTAAAGTGCTTATCAATGAGGTTTGCAGATGGTCGTTGAACATCTTTGCAAATTACTAACTAGGTAGAAATGAATGTTGATCTTCAAATGAAAGTGATAACATTTCCCCATAGGCAATTAATGTGAATGGATGAGTGAATGAGTCTAATATCTATAAGAGTTTTGGAAGTGGGAATCAATTGCCCACATTGCTTTGTTAATTGTGATTTTACCATCTTTTTAGTAGCTTGTTTCATGATAGCATAATTATTTCACTTTGATAGTTATGTTCTCTTTCAATTCATAACTTAGAAAACCAACCAACCCCCCCCCCCATTTTACTTTCTTTTATATATCTATGTATATCTATATCTAGGTTTATATCCCCCCTTATATGTATGAACCCTTTGGAAAATCTCTCTTCTTCGTGGACGACCCCGATTTTCCACTATCTACTTAATTGTATTAAGTAAGCATTTAGGGCATATAAATTATATTTTTGAGAGGTACATCGACAACCATGGATTCACAAGGGTTAATGCCCCAACCAATAGATCATGGACACTTGAGTTCCTCTCCACGTTGAAGAAGGTCACTTTCGAGGATGGTAGTTTAGGGATCGTGTTTCACCTAAATGACGAGGAAAGAAAGGCTTCATAGGATGATGTAATGTTTCCTTTTAGGTGGGACTACACTTCGGGCACTGAGGCCGGAGAGGTTTTCTTAGAAGGAGAAAACTACAACACCCAAGAATTTTGGGAATGCTTCACAGAAGAAAGAAGAAATCATCACTCCAAGGCTTCTTCAATTATCTATCTGGTATATCCACCATCTTTTAAATCCTACATTTTTCTGTCAATGGGAGTTCAACAAGTGTTCTACAATTAATATGAAGTACCTTAGGGCATTTATGCCGCATGGCGATGGTGCCCCGAATTGGGTTGATGTATGGGTTGATGGTTGCATCAAATTTTACAACAAGAAGTCGAGGTGCATTAGTGTTCTGGGAATGATCATGCTCTTGGCACAACATCTTCATATCCACATTCCATCGAGCTTGGTGCCACTTGGTTGCCACCCCACAGACAGCTGCTACACCATCGACTTTTTAGAGAAGGAAAAATTGTTGAAACTCATCGAAGACCCCACAATATTCACTTGGCTTATCCATGAAGAAGATCCCTACATCACCCTTTTATCGGACTGCCTAGTGGGTTTCCCAAAGACATCCTCAGATTACCCCCCCCCCCGGGACACTACTTTTATTGGATTTCCCTAATCCCGAGGGCAAGTAGGCCACATTGGTGCACTACTACAAGTTACTCCACCGGGCTCATTTACTCAACTCCAAGACTCTTTTCATACCATGCAATGGATACTTGAGAATATGGATAATAGACTTGGAAGCATGGAACCAAAAGTTGTTGCCATGGACCAATGGTTATAAAATCTTGAGTATTTTGTCGAGAATGCTTATGAGGGCATGAATGACAACATGGATGCAATCCTTACAATTCTCTCATTGTCCTCGAGAAATGACCCACCACCGAAGTTAGTGGAGAAGAGAAGCAGACGCGAGGAGGATAGAGCAAGGAGACGTGTGAACCAAAAAAATGGCACGGGACCTTCAAGGTCCTAATTCTGAGCATTTCGTATTCATATTCCCTACTTTTTCTTTGATTATTTATATTCATCAGGGACATTGCATGATTCAAGTGTGGGAGAGGGAATTTGGATGCTCATGTTTGTTCGTTTGTTTAATTGTATTTTTTTGTTAAAAATAAAAAAGAATCCCGCTAAGTTGAAAGTCCGAGAGGGAAACTTAGACGAAACTAGGTGGCCCGGATAGGTTAAAAACCCTAAAGGGGAACCTATGAAAAAATGAGAGGCTAAATGGTGTGGAAAAAGGTGAGGGTGAGCATTGAAAAAGAAAAAAGTGTGAAATGAGAGAAAAATGAGAGAAATTGACAATTTTATACTTCTCTTGATAGCTTTTTTTGGGTAAAGTAAGTTAGCTTGACATTATATGTATACCTCACTCTTGTTATGGTTTGTTGGGTGTTTATATTATCTTAGGCTTCGGGATTTGAGAGTGTGAGAAATTCTTATATCTTGGGGGTTCAGATAGTATAGGAATAAGATGTTGGGTGTTTTGGAAAAATGTTTGGATAATCGAGGATGAGTAAAGGTTTAAGTGTGGGAGATTTGATGAGATGCAAAATGAATTTATTTTTCCGAAGCATTTAGCATCTCTTCTGTCATCATTTTGTTTGAAGATTGCTAAATTTAGGTAGGTTTGGGGTTGGATGACCATTTTTTATTTTTCATATCTAAATCCTTCTTTTCTTAACTTACTTTGAATCTAATAGAATTGTATCCTTATGAGTGATGTTCTCACCACTTTTTAGCACATTTGAAACTCATAATATACTAAACTTTTATGTAAAAATAATGGATGCTTTGTTGGTAAGAAAGTTAGTATGATGATGTAGGAGTTATATGCTAAGTCTCTAGTATGAGGTGTTTTTGGAATTTTATGATCATATTCATGATGGAAGATTCAAGAATGAAGATTCACAAGGAAAATAAGGGTTTAGAAGTGAAGGCGAATACAATTTGGTAGAATAAAAGTCTGGATCTAAAGAAGGAAGGCTGATCAATCAACGCGAAGATCGAGCGCCCGACCAGAGCGCTCAACCACGAGCCCGCGCACCCCAAAATGCAAGGGGGAAATAGCCGCTACTCCATATCGAGCGGCCAGCCACTGATGGTGCTCGCCCTGTCAGGCTCTTAAGCCTGAGTGCACCCTGCGTGTCCTGCTCCTCATTTGACTTTCTTTTTTACCCCAACTTGTACTATAAATATCCATTATCTTATCTTCATTCCTAACCTTTTCTCTTGGCCGAAAAACACCTCTCTCAATCCCTAGTTCTTTATTTCTCTTCATCTTTTCTTTATTTATTTCTCTATGAATTTGTCCATGAATGTTAGTATGATTTTTATTAGCTAATGCTTGTAGTTGTTATCAAATCTATGGTTCTTAGTATATAATGCTATTGATGAAATACCTTTGAGCGTTGTTTGTCTAAAGTGCTTATCAATGAGGTTTGCAAATGGTTCTTAGTATATAATGTCATTGATGAAATATCTTTTACATGTTTTCTTTTATGTGTGTGTATCTAGTCTAGTATTTACCCTTATATGTGTAAACCCTTAGGACAATTCCTCTTCTTTGTGGACGACCCCAACTTGTCATTATCTACTTAGTTGTAGTTAGGAAGTAATAGGGCTTATAAATTATATTTTTGAGATTTACGGCGACGACCTACCAGTGTTAATGTCGTACAGCGTAGGCAATGAAGGTTCAATACAACTAATCTTTCAATTTCACATCAATTGTATGTATTTTAATATGTTCTGGCAAGTATTAGTAATGTATGTTAAAGTTATGTGGATTTTTTAAAATGTCATTGAATCCGACATTATTTGAAAATAATTGCATGTAGTATAATTTTAATCAATTTCTTGGGTATTGGATATTCAATAACATTCAACGGCTATCAACGAGTGATTTTTTAGTCAATAAATATTTAATATTATAATATTATACAAGAACCAATGTCTATTTCAATTATGCACGACGTCACACATATTAGTGGAGAGACGACACCATACCGACATCGCAGAAATCGGCGTCATTTTTTTCGACGTCACCCCATTGAAAACATCATCATTTTCAATAGCCTTTCATGTCAAATAAGATGGGTGCCAAAGAGCGTGCGACATCATTGACATGCTACATCGGTTATATTTTCCCACAACTTTGGTATGCGTGAATTCAGATTATTTTCCCTTGCTGCAGCGAATTGTTACTCGTGACGGTAAATACGCATGCCAACGTCGTTTAGCATAACCTCACAGATGTGGTCACCTACCATCGGTATTCTAGCTTGGACCGACGTGGCACAAAAAAGCTATCGACGTCTGCCCAAAATCGAGGCAACGGATATTTTTTACCTCGGTTAAGAACCGAAGTAAAACAAACATACTTTTTACTTTGGCCGTATTTAACTCAATTTTTTGGGACTAGAAACTGAGGTAAAAGGTCCTGCAAAATCGAGGTAAAAGGTCATATTTCTTGTAGTGTCAATTCTTTTGGAGGATACTTTATACCACAAAAAATTTCCAACTCCTACTCCAATTATGCATTTCTTAGGTTTGAGTTTCATACCAATCGCAATTAGCTTATCCAGGGTCTCTTTCAAGTCTTGTGAGAACTGGCATACCTTTTTACTTTTAATCACCATGTCTTTAACATATGCTTCAACATTTCTTCCTATTTGATTGCAAAATGCAGTGTCGACTACTCTCCGATATGTTGCTCCAGCATTCTTTAGTCTGAATGGCATCTTTATGTAGCAAAACACTCCAAAGCCTGTTATGAAAGCTGTCTTTTTTGCATCGTCTGGGTTCATCAGTATTTGGTGGTATCCTATGTACGCATCCAAGAATGCTAGGACTTCGTCTCCTGATATTGCTTCCACCAACTGGTCTATTTTAGGTAATAGATGGAAATATGTTAGACAAACCTTTTTTAGATCGATGAAGTATATGCACATCCTTCACCCTGCATCTGCCTTTTTAACCATCATTGGTTTTTCTAACCAATTCGAGTAAATCACTTCCTTCAAGATACCAACATGAAGCATAAGTCTAAACTCATTTTCGATCACTTTCTATTTAGAGAGTGGGTATCAATTTCTCTATTGACACCTTCCATATTCTGCAAAGCCCATGCAAATGTATCTTTGTGACTTTGCAGAATTTCTGTCACTTTTTCTTTCACTTCTGTTGAAAGATATTTTCCAATCTTGATACATTTGGAAGTGTCTACCACGTCCAAAATGACAACTTCAGTTTCTTCTCCAAGATCTACTTGAGGTTCAACTTGCTTGAGTAAGCTATTGTTAGAGATGGTGCTGACCATTTTTGTTTGCTCAGCATTTCTTCCTTCTCTCATCGCGATAACCATGCACTACCTAGCTATTTATTGATTTCTTCCTATTGTTTAGATTCCTGCTGGAGTTGGGAACTTCATCACCAAGTGATATGGGAACCATATCGTTTTTGTTATATTCATCCTGGGCATACCAATGATGGTGTCGAATGGCCTTTGTGCATCTATGACATCAAAGTCACACATGATGGTGCAATTTTTTTCATTCTCAAATATGGTAACAGAAAGTTGTATATTACCAAAGGTGTCTCTACTTGTCCACTAAAGCCTACGAGAGAGCATGTAGACTTCTTTAAATAAGTTCTCTTGAATCCCAATTTATCAAATCAATCGATGAATAGAATTTTAACTGTGCTCCCATCGTCCACAAATACCCTATGAACTGTGGCATTTCCAATCTTAGAGATAATGACCATCGGGTCATTGTGAGGCGAAGCGTTAGGAACTGCATCCTTTTCACTAAATGTTATCGTCTCATCGCAGGGAAGTCTTTTATCAATGGGTTATTGTGGTGGAGCGTCTCTAGCCTTAGCTTTCCAGGCGTTGTTAAACGAAGCTTCAGTTGATTCATAGATCGATAGGATTACTTTCTTTGGGGCATCGTTCACAAGGTCCTCTTCGTAATCCACCACCACTGTCATTTTTTAATTCTTTCTCTACGTATTCATTGCGCCCTAGTTTTTTTCCCATGGAGTTTCCCGCTTTGGTGGCTTCACTGTACTGGTTTCCTCCATCCTCCTTTCTGTATTGGCTCAAATAACCATTTTGTAAATTCTCCTCTTTTTGCCTTTTCAAGACTCTACAGTATTCGATGTCATGTCCACGGTCTTTCTGAAAGGCACAATAGTATTCCCTAGACCACTTGTCTGGTGGTGCTATCATTGGCATAGTTGTTCAAAACAACTCCTTGTTTGCCTGCTAAATATCCTTTCGTGCCGTCGACGACAAAAACCAACAAAACTGGGAAGGTGTTGTGGGGCGACAGAGAAGAGGAAGAAGTGATACCACCATGGACTGGGATATTCAAGGAAAAAGAGCAAGGTGAGGTAATGTTTTACAACACGATTGAGGTCGAGGGGACTGTCATGGGTAAGATT